>ML828104.1:7276-28484 GCA_009831015.1 Picea engelmannii | reverse complement strand
CCAAGTAAACCACCAAACCACTCATCCATACCACCTCCGCGCTCCGTCGCCACACTCCACTACCCTGCCTATACGTCACACTCATGCGAAGCACAAAGTCGTGAAGTAAATGGTGGTCATCCATATCAATGCTTGATTAAGTCCTAGCCATCGGATTAAGCAGTGAAATGATGAGTGTAAGGATCAAATATGACCATTGATTTGGTTCCACAAAATAAACCGTCCGATCTGATTTGAAAATCTGAAAAGTTGAAATCCCGAAGTTCTAAATAATGAATTTCTTTATGTCCCGACTGTCATCCATATCACCAGGGGATTAAATCGTGACCGTTGAATTGATAAGAACTCAATAACTCGTTTGGCCTAGCATGTGGTAACTTCTATTGGTCATATAGAATAAGAGATTTAAAAGGAATAATATAATACGTTGCTAAAGTTGATAAAGCCTGTGCTTTCATATCACTCAGTCACATGTAATGGTTTGAAGGAAGCGCCTCTGCAGAACTCGGTTTCTGCAAATATTTGTAGGAATATGGAATCGAGTGAGAAAGAAATCGATTCATACCTGTGATTGATTTATGGAAATGACTCTTACTAAATTAAAAGAATTAACAACAAATGTTTTGAATAATAAAAGTGATTATTGTTAATGTTAAAATGAAGAGGTGCGATGGTCCAAACAAAAGGACACAATACGTTATATCTCACACCATTTTGAAGATTATATAAACGAGAAAGAATGGTGAGAATATGGTATCTCTGTGGTTCAGATAAGAAGATCAAAATTGAAGCAGAGTCCAAGATGAAGAACTGTTAGTTCTAAGGTGCCTGTCAATGTCTTATTGAAGATCAAGAACAGAAGAAGACAAAGCAGCAGTTATGAAATCCAGTATTTGATATAGAAGACCTTTATCGGACCACAACATATTCATTCAAGATTAAATGACAAAATCCAGAGAGCAAGAGATGAAGTTTGACTACAGATAACCAAAAGATCATACAAGCAAAGGTTGTAGCAGCAGACAAGTAGAAAGTACAATAGTTTATGATTCTAAGATACCATGAAGAATTGATAGTATCTCTATTTGTTTGAGTAGAGTATAGTAAAAGGTTATAAGTGGTATAATCTGCATAAAGGGAGGAAGGGTGGAGCAAGGGAAAAAAAGTCAAAGTCAAAAGGTCAAATCTGATAGGACTTGTGTTAATGGTTGCATGAATCAAATTCAATGGAGAGCATAAGAGATTGAATTACATTGAGAAAATAAGGGTGGTTGGGTGGTGCAAGGGAAGGTTGGAGCCTGCAGGGGAGTAGGTTCTTCCTTGTTAGTTGTAGCTGACTAAATAGGGGGTTGTAGCCTCCTATTAGTTGGTGCTGGTGAACAGAGGGAGTTGGTGCTTCCTTGTCAGTTGTAGCTGACTAAACAGAGGGTTGAAACCTCCTACTAGTTGGTGTTGGTGAACAAGGGTGTGGGTGCATCCTGATCAGTTGGTGTTGATCAAAAAGGAAGAATGCCTTCCTTTTATGTAACATGTAAAATAAAATTTTGCAGTTAATAGAAAAGTGTTGGTGTTTTTCCCTGTTGGGTTCCACGATAAAATATTGTGTTCATAAGGGTTTTTTGTTCATCATATATTTCTTAATTGAATAATTAATGTGTGTGCTTAATATTGAAGGAATTAATAAGGAGAAGTAGGCAATACTGATTCACCCCCTGCCTCTCAGTATTGTTGGATATTCCAACAACCTTTATTAAAATTTCCACTTTAATTATTAATAATTGAATTTCCTTTACCCCCTTCTAATTATATGTCTAATTAGGTTTTTTTTTTGTTCTCAGGTTCTACTCAAACCTAGGTTTTCAATTCACTAGGCTTGGCGACAGTTCTTAAGGGAATAATTTAGTTATTAACTTTACTTATCACATCATTCATTTTAAGGTCGACCAGGTCCTAAGGAGGTATAGTTTTCTAGGAAATAGGTTTATCAACTTACCAGTTAAAATCATGATGTTCCCTTTAGGATTCACTACGTGCTCCAAGGGTGCCACTCGCCTCTTTCTGTTTTCTTTGCGCAACATTCCCTTCAAGACACACTATGTGCTCCAAGGGTGCCACTCACCTCTTGACTGAATTTGGTAGACGTCAAACTCCTGGAGTCAATACTTCGTCAGGTGATGTTATGGGAGACTAAGGGCCTCTAAGGAATAAGGACCTTGCCTTATTGTGTGCCCCTTAGAATCATCGTGGGCGATATCATAGTCTTCCCTCACGACATCGTGGGTCTTCTCGAACTAGGTAATCGTTAACCTACAGTTCGAGCCACGGCAGGAGTGCTAGTAGGTTGTGGTAGGGTTGTTGCCACACCTCTCCCTCAATGTCTCTAGTTTTCGTGCATGATCCCTTTACTCCAAATGTGAGTCTGGTCGACAAGATATCGTCAGCCTTCACCCATCAATGAATCATGTCAGCAATAAAAATAAACATCATAATATCTAATCATATGTACATATGTCACATCAACAACATTCAAACCCTAACAGTCCAATCCCTGACTCAATATGGAGTCCACGGAGTTTCATTGATGCCTTGCCATCCTCAATGTCCAGAGTCCTACACACTCAGGAGAACCTAGTCAATAGCACCTATCGATGTAAATAAAATGAAAATAACATATGATCAAATCCACAATATCTCATAATCATAATCAAATCAACCAATCGTATACAGAACGGGATCACTTGCATGCAAGTGTCCTCAAAGAATAAGTCCCCTCAGTGCACATAAGAGCGGGATGTTACATACACCCCCTCTTGTTTTAAACTTCATCCCAAAGTTTCAAATTATGTAAGTGCCGAAATAAAGTGTATCACAGTATCATATGTCTAGTTATCAAACAAAAATGGAAACTGTTGATGCATATCATATGCGTCCTCTCAGGTCGTCGAGTGCGGACTATAGTTGTCCCACTGGCCCTTGACCTGATCTACTGTTCGACGTCATAGTTGTCAAATGCGAAGGTCTGGGATGTGGATTGGATCCATCATAAGAGAACCCTTGTTCGATACCTGCAAGGAACTCAATTCAATAACATGTGTAGGATCACTAACATAATGTCTCAAAACAGATACGTGAAAAACATTATGCATACGCCTCAAAGAATCTGGCAAGGCTAGTCGATAGGCCACATGCCCCTTCTTTTCCACAATCTCGAAGGGTCCCATGAACCTAGGAGAAAGTTTAGCACCCTTTCCAAACTTGATCAAAATCTTATGCAGTTTCACCCGCAAGAAGACTCGATTGCCAACTTCATAACTACGGTCGACACGATGCGCATCGACATAAATCTTATGTCGATCCTACGCTTCCTTGATCCTTTGTCTTATTGTTTTCATTTGATCTTCCATTTCTTGGATCACTTCAGGTCCCAACAAGACCCTATCCTCAAGTTGATCCCAACTCAAAGGCGTCTGACATGGTCGCCCGTAAAGAAACTCAAAAGGTGCCATCTTAATGGTTCTTTGATAATTGTTGTTATATGCAAATTCTACCAGTGGCAAGAATTCCTCCCAACACTTTTGTTGGTCCATCACGTACATACACAACATGTCCTCCAAGATTTGGTTTGTTCTTTTGGTTTGGCCATCTGTCTCGGGTTGATATGTGGTACTAAAGTTAAGTTGGGTTCCCAAGGCCTCTTGGAAACTAGTCCAAAATCGTCTTGTAAACACCAATCCTCTATCGGATATAATCCTCTTAGGCACACCATGCAACCTCACAATCTCACTAATGAAAACTCTAGCTATGTCAAGTGCCTGATACGTCGTACGCATAGGAATAAAATGAGCACTCTTTGTCAGAGTGTCGACTACCACAAAAATCAAGTCATGTCTCCTTATCGTCAGTGGTAGTCCAATAATGAAATCCAACGAAATGACCTCCCATTTCGATTCTGGAATAGCATGTGGCTGTAGTAATCCTGCCGGATGTCTATTTTCAGCCTTCACCTACTGACATTCTAGACATCTTTCCACATAGTTGACTATGTCTGCCTTCATTCCTTTCCAGAAGAATAAGGGTTTAAGGTATGCTCTCATCTTCATGACTCCAGGATGAGCCATATACACTGCTCTATGAGCCTCGTTTAGGATCAAAGTCCTCAACTCGTCATTGGGTGGTACATAAATTCGATTTTTGAATCTCAATAATTTGTCTTCGTCCAACCTAAATCCTTCAAATATTGGTACCATCATTGTCTTTTGTCCGATAAAATCCTTAACCTCTTTATACTAGTCATCATCGTGTTGTAAAGTTAGAATCTTTTCACGTAGATTCGTTTGAAGAGGCATCACTGAAAATATGTGTGGTCTCCAACTCAATGCATCAACCACTCTGTTCATTGTTCCCTTTATGTAAGTAATCTCGAAATCATACTCTCTAAGCAATTCCGACCAACGTCGTTGTCGTGCGTTCAAGTCGCTTTGTGTAAAGATGTGTTGTAGTCCCCAGTGGTCCATTTTTAGTTCAAACTTTTGTCCAATCAGGTAATCTCTCCAAACTCTCAAGGCATATAATATGGCTAACAAATCCAAATCATGCATCGCATAGTTCTCCTCATGCCTTCTCAACTTTCTCGAGATGTAAGAGATCACTCGACTGTCTTGCATCAAGACTCCGCCTGAGCCTTCCTTGGATGTGACAATGCATACCAAGAATTCCTCATACATGTTAGGGACCCTTAGTATCGGTGCTATTGTCAACATCTCCTTGAGCCTTCGAAATGCCTCTGCGCATTTCTCGGTCCAAACAAACTTCTTGTTCTTCTTCTGCAATTCTGTGATCGGATTTGCTATCTTCGAAAAACCATCGATGAATCGTGGATAGTATCTCGCTAAACCCATGAATTTACGCACTTATGGGACATTCGTCAGTGTAGGACATTCCATAATAGCCTCGACCTTTGTTGGATCCATAGTGATACCTTTCCCGGAGATGACATGCCCTAAGTAATGAATCTTCGATTGATAAAACGAGCATTTGGACAACTTCTCATACAATTTTTTCTCTCGTAGACACTGTAGTGCCATGCGCAAGTGCTCATCATGATCCTCCATCATCCAAAAGTAAATAAAAATATCGTCAAGAATACTTGGACAAACTTGTCCATGTATTCACAGAACACCCCGTTCATCAAACTCATAAATACCCCTAGAGCGTTCGTTAGTCCAAATGGTAAAATAGTAAACTCATAATGTCCAAACCTCGTCTTAAAAGAATTCTTAGGGATGTCTTCCTCCTTGATCCGTAACTGGTGATACAGTGATCTCAAGTTGATTTTCAAAAACATCGTTGTGCCTTTCATATGATCAAACAGATCATCAATCCTTGGAAACAGATGTTGATTCTTGATTGTTGCCTTGTTTAATTGACGATAGTCAATGCAGATTCTCCATGACCCATCCTTCTTCCGTATGAAAATAACATGCACCCCCCACAGTGACACACTCAGATGTATAAGTCCTAGTTCCAGCAACTCCTTCAGTTGCATTCTCAACTCCTGTAACTCCGGGGTCGACAACCGATAAGGCGTTCTTACTATCGGTTAAGTTCTCAGTTTTAGGTTGATGCTAAATTCCAATTCCTTCTCTAGCGGCATCCCAGGTAACTCCTCAGGGAAGACATCCACAAAATCTCTCACCATCGAAAGGTGTTCAAGACCTTCCGCTACTCCCTTCTCATTTAACACAAGGATCACATAAATATTACATCCCTTGCACATGCTCTTCTGTCGCTGTAAGGAAGATATGAACCTCGGGGAGACTCCCTGGTTTCGACCTACAATAACGCGTCTCTGTCCCTCATCATCGATCAAGCTCAATCGTTTCGTATTATGGTCGAGTATCACACCATGCGATTCCAACCAGTCCATACCGATCACGACGTCATAAGACCCTAAGGTTGTGACGTACAGGTTGGCCCTAGTGACAAACTCTCCCAAGTTAAGGCTATAGTCTGTCACCTTCCCTCCAACCTTATGTTTGGATCCCGAAGCCATTTATACAAAGCTAAACTCATCATGTTTGAATTCCTTTACCTTAATTCTTTTTAGCACCACACCAAAAATGAAACTCTCTGTAGCACCTCAATCTATCAAAATAATTAGGTTTTGGTCAGCGATGGTACCCGACGTCTCGAGCACAGTCGACTGGTGCTCTGCCTGGCGATTATTCACCGTTGCATGAATCTGATGGGCCTTTCCCAAATCTCCCATGGTAGTGGGTCCAACTGATCCAGATGCTCTAGTCCGGCTTGGAACCTTGGTCTGTTCTACTGAACAGGCCTAAACTGTTGTTGCAGCAGTTGACATTGTTGCTAGTGTTGTGGTCCTCGGTAAGGAGTCCATTGTTGAGGCGTTGGTCGCCAAGGTGTATTTAAAGTGGATCCTCTCTGGAAGCCATGATAACCCGGTGAATGTCTAGCTAGTGTCTGATGCTTCCGCGCACCAGAAGACGCCTGTCCCGCTGGTCTCGTTGGAGTCCTATTATGATCCCCATTCATAAGCTCCTCCTCTACCACAAGGGCCTTCTAAAGAACATCATGCAAGGTTTGAGGCATCAGATTCCTAACCTTTGCATGAACGCTAACATTAAGGCCAAACATGAACTTGTTGACCTTAAGTTTCATGGTATTTAGGGGGGGAGCGTACCAAAGAAGCTCCATGAAACATGCCTCGTACTCGGGCACCGTTTGGCTGCCCCGTCGTAAGGCATTGAACTCGTTGAGCTAATGCTCAATGAATTCCTCAGACAAATACCTCTCCTAGAACCGTTCCTCGAACAGTTCCCATGAAACGTCCTTGACTTCAATGTTCAATTGTGGTAGGAGTGTCTTCCACCATAGAAGAGCGCTCCCCTTCAGTTGAAAGACTACCATGCAGACCTTCATGTTGGAGGTATAGTCGCGAAGTGAAAAGAACATCTTCATATTCTCCAACCATGCCTCGGCGGCTGCGTCGTCCGAGGCACCAAAGAACTCGAGAAATTTGACCTTCTCGAGTTCTTGGTGAATGTTGCCAGTACCAACCGGAGCACGGGGTGGACCCTCAGGGAGTGTCGGCACCCTGGCCTCATCTCTATCCAAATGGTTGATTAGTGCCTCAGACATCTGTTGAAAGGACCTCATCAACCCAACCACATCACCCACAACTACTTGTTCCTGCCCAACAACCTGTTCGTCTCCATGGGCGTTAGACCCCTTGGCCGTGGATGTTGTTGGGGGCGTCGCGCCTCCTCCCTTAGAACCCTATCATCTGCCTCTGCAACGTCCTCTAACCATGATTTCCTACATGAATACAAGTCAACTTAATTAGCAACATTATAATCAAATATCAAATCAATGGAAGTCGTAGTGATCCCAAGTCGCGGGTCGAACCTATCTCTGATACCATATGTAACATCCTCGACATTACAACAACATGTGATGCATAACAAGTGCTAATTTTTTATTTTTTTCTTTTCCTTTGAAAAACAGTAAGGTAACAACAACAACAATCAATCCACAAAACTTTATGAAGAACACAATGCACGCAATTTAGGAAAAAGACAACATAACAACCTACCATCCTAGCACATCATGCAGTTGGACGCAACATACAAAAATCAATCAGATCAAAATAAAATGACTACCCGCCCATCCTACCCTACAAGGTTAGGACCTCTAGGACACATAAGAAATGCTCAAGACCAGGTTCCCATTGATTTTGAACATTTAAGGTCTCAAGGCTGGCGATTGTTCTAAGGAACAAGGAGGTGTCTACATCTCACGTGACACAAGCAAGACAATGCCCGCTAAGCTAAGGCAACATCAATCAAACCAAACACAAAATCTTCGACGACCAATCACAAGAACCTTCTCGGCGAGCGAGAGACAATCATAATAAAGTTCCAAAAACCAACACAACTATAAATACAACAACATCCACATCGAGAGGCATGAGACCCTAACCCAGGGTTCATATGCATTGTCGATCAACACGCGCAATGATCCAAACTTAAGAAATCATGTCTCCATGGTGGACGAGAGCACAAGAATCCAAAGTGCATTCAAATAACAAACACAACCAGTGCGTCAAGGTACCAACTTAAACTGACAGAGTCCTAATACACCAATAACATGTCCATTGATAGCAACTTATGATGGAATTCAATAACATCTAAAATATGTAGTTCATTTATAATATCTCATAAATTCTTGGATAAACTCCAAGAACTATACCCGAATCACTACTTGAAGATCAAATTACATCCCTAGCCCAAACATAATAAACTGTAAGTCTTGTTGAATCAATTAATTATTTTAAGGATCTCTACCTTGTAAATCTATTCACACCCATAATATCAACATGGCAAGGTGCATCACTTTGTCAAATCACAATGTTTAAATTAGTTGCTCACGTTGTAACACACTCCTATAAATATCTAAAGGTAAAGACACCTAACCATCATCAAGCATCATTATACCTTCCATTCATTTACACCCCTTTACAACATTCTAAGGAATAGAGCAATTTATAATTAGTAATGCAGGTTACAATTATTTTTAAGCGGATTTTAATAACAACATCGATGAGTTCAAGGGTTCCTTAATTATACCCCTGTCGTAAAAACAATTAAAACCATTGAGAGCATTAACACATTAATCACAATATATATAATTAAATCTGCTGCTATACAAATTAACTATTGAGAGACGCAAATCACAACAACATAATTAATTAATTAAAACTGCTAAAAAAAGTTAACGCAATAATCACAATATACAATTAAACTGTTGCAGCAATCGTAACCATAACAATCAAACCATTGTCATAGGTTCAGATTATGGCAATGAAACAACACGGCTATGTCCCCCTCAAGGATCTGGAAGAAGGCGAATAATCGTTGAGTTTAATTAGGTGCCAAATAACCGCTACAACGCAACCTCAGTCAACTGAATCATTGTCAGCTCCAACCACTCGTTGATATAACTCATGATATTTTGAACCTCAGACTAATTAAATAATATCTTTGTGTTTCTATTAAATGGCTTTGTAATTATGCACAGGGTAATAAAGGTTGGGCACACTTGACCCCAGGGATCCCGGAATTAGAAATAATACACTCACCAGCGGCCTACAAGTTGTGAATCTCAACAGGGGAATAATGAATATTGAGTGACGGTTTAGAATTTGTTGGAGGGCCAACTGTCAGGAAATGAACTTCACCCCAACCGCCATTTCCAAGCTCAGAAATCGCAGAACAAAAATCACAGATTCGCCCTTGGCTCAATAAAAAAATTTACAAGCAAAGAAAACATTGTACCACTGCATAAGATATACCTGTAAACTCAGTGCCATGTATACGGTTACTTCCAGAAATTTTGGTGGAGAGAGAGAAAAACCACTGCTCTATTTCGTGGATGGTGTGCAATGGCCAAAGACACGAACATACAAGACATGGCCGTGACCTGCATGAATAAGGTGGGAGAAACGTTAAGAAAACGATACATTGACGGAGAGAATCGCTACCAGGTAAGGAAAACGGTACACATATGCAGGTTAACTCACAAACAAGGATCACGAAGACATAATGCAATTCTCAGTTTGGCAATGGCCAGATTGGGATTTACTCTTGTCCTCAATCTAAATCATTGTTTAGCATCCATCCACGATCATTTGTTGACGGTTTGGAAGCATCCAATCTATACAAGTATCCATAATAGGAAATTATACAAATTAAAATAAATTCAATAAAACATTTTATTGACGTCTTTTCTATCCACTAATTTAATTTATGAATATTTACATCCATTGAATAAGAATCAATCTATACATATATACTTATTAAGTATACACAAGAGTTCACCATAAATTAAGTTGGGCATAGGAACAACATGGCTCCACTAGATTGAACGGATCCAGGCAACAACGTCAGAATTAAAACCACATGCAGTCGAAGGATTAAAATCCCCCTCATGCTATCCACGGCTAAGGGTCTAGTTCGAAATTTAAAGCGGTAAGTCCAAAATATAAACAAGGCATAGTCTCGAAACTAAATCACATAAAAAGGATTTAAAATTTTACAGAGAGTAAAAAAAACATTAATCGCAGAGAAATAAGACGTTTGGTGAACTAGAGAGACATCCCCAAAATCGTTGTGTGGAAGCACGAGTTCGCAGAGAAATAAATCCCAATATTCGCAGAGGCTAAGGAAGGAATAAACGCCCAAGAGAAAATTCATTGCCGGCCAGAGAAATGATCCTACAATTATTATACATGCACAGGAAAGCAGGGCATTTGAATCTAAATCTTTAACACCGGAGTGAAAGGCAGTCGATTCGGCTCATGGCCAACTTCTCTGGCACAGACTAATAACTTAAAGGATAAAGGAACAGAAGACAAAAACACAATTTCTCCTTGTATTAAAAACAATAAAAAAAGCGCAGAGAAATCATTTACATTCAGATTTTGGGTTCGCCATTGGAAATCAAATCAAAAGACATTGAGCATAAGACTGGGATAACTTTGAATTTTATGTTCATAAAACGTTGGGCTCTTCAAGAAAAATTCTCTGAAAGAGAAAAAAATGAAATCTCTATATAGTATTATGTTGAATAAAAAATAAAATTTAACACAATAGAAGGACCTTAACTGAAGGCACATGAACATAATTTAACTACCCTTCAACCAAATTCACAAGCATAAATTTCCAGGACAGAAAATTAACTAAATTTTTAATACAGTGACGCACACGTGCTTCGACGTTAGAAAGATGCATATATAGGGAATTTAACTACCATTCAATACAAATATACACATGTGTACCGTAGCCAAATGCTAATGCTCTGAATTCGTTGTCCCATGCGCACTCCATCCATCTCCTGCTTGCCAACCGATGTGACATCACTGGTACCTCCCAACCAACGCTAGGGGTACTCTTCTCCCCCCTGAGCCCCCCGGGCCACAAAGGGGCCATGCAGACAATACTAGAGAATGTTAGCACCCATCTTGTCTCACAAGGTCGAACTACCACTCGTTACCCGAGATGGGTATCCCAACTCCTACAAGTGAAAACTCAGCCAAGATAAAATTTCGACAGTGTAACGTTACGCAATACAAAATGTGTTTTTCACTCCTCCTTCGCCATCATTTTTATAGAGTTTTCTTAGTCATTAGTTTCCCAAAACCTTCATTAGATTTCTTTTTCATTTAATTAATTTCGAAAAACCTCCCCCGTACACTTGTTGCTCGATCCCCTAGTTGCACAAGAAAATCAATTTATTAATTAATTAAATTTGTCTGTTTCCCTCACCCACCTAAAAACGTTCCTAAAAACGCAACTCGGTGTCCCATTATTCCCTTACAATTCTTAAATGACTTACGCCTTACTTAATTCCTAGTTGAGATCATAAATATAAAGTTCTAAGGCTAGATTCCTTACTAAGTTAGACATTCCCTTTTTACTTTAAGTTTCCCATTTTTTTTAAGTTTCCCCTTTTCCTTAGGTTTCCCCCTTTTCTTTAAGTTTCTCTTTTTCTTAAAGTTTCTCATTTTTATAACTAAGTTTAGAATTAGCAGGTTTAGACAAAAACAACCAAATACCCCTTTTATTGATTAAACCTTTATTAAAATTTCCACTTTAATTATTAATAATTGAATTTCCTTTACCCCCTTACAGTTATATGTCTAATTAGTTTTTTTTTTTGTTCTAAGGTTCTACTCAGACCTAGGTTTTAATTCACTAAGCTTGGCGACAGTTCTTAAGGGAAGAATTTAGTTATTAACTTTACTTATCACATCATTCATTTTAAGGCCGACCAGGTCCTAAAGAGGTATAGTTTTCTAGGCACTAGGTTTATCAACTTACCAGTTAAAATCGTGATGTGCCCTTCAGGACGTACTACGTGCTCCAAGGGTGCCACTCACATCTTTATGTTTTCTTTATGTGACGTTCCCTTCAAAACGCACTACATACTCCAATGGTGCCACTCGCCTCTTGAAGAAATTTGGTAGACGTCAAACCCCTGGAGTCAATAATCCATTAGGTGATCTTGTGGGAGACTAAGGGCCTCTAGGGAATAAGGACCATGCCTTATTGTGTGCCCCTTAGAATCATTGTGAGCGACTGTCACAGTCTTCCCTCACGGCATTGTGGGTCTTCTCGAACTAGGTAATCGTTAACCTACAGTTCGAGCCACAGCGAGAGTGCCAGTAGGTTTTGGCAAGGCTATTGCCACACCTCTCCCTCAATGTCTCTAGTTGTCATGCGTGACCCCTTTACTTCAAATGTGAGTCTGGTCGACAAGCTATTGTCAGCCTACACCCATCAATGAATCATGTCAACAATAAAAATCAACATCATAATATCTAATCATATGTACATATGTCACATCAACAACATTATAACCCTAACAGTCCACTCCTTGATTCGATCCAGAGTCCACGGAGTTTCATCGATGCCTCGACATCCTCAACGTCCAGAGTCCTACACACTTAAGAGAACCCAGTCAATAGCACCTGTCGATGTAAATACAACAAAAATAACATATGATCAAATCCACAATATCTCATAATCATAATCAAATCAACCAATCATATACAGAACCGGATCACTTGCACGCAAGTGTCCTCAAAGAATAAGTCCGCTCAGTGCGCGCAAGAGCGGGATGTTACAAAATTCATGATGTTAAAACGTAGATTCAGAATAATTCATATTCAAGATGTTAAAACACATATTCAGAAGATTTCAAATGAAATTGATGAATGCGTATAGGTTAGTCCATCAGCCATTGCAGTGGACTGAAATGTTCTATCTCTTATAAATTTGAAGAATACCAGAAGCAACTTTAATTGCTTGGAAAAGGTAAGAAGTGCTACCGCTTTACCATTTTATTCCATCTTGTGTTTTTGCTAATAGTTTCAAGATGGGATAACTTGAAAGAGAAGTCTATAAGTTTATTTTATGTGTTTAATCATATTAGCTATGTTGCAAAAACCAAAAAAAATAAAGATGGGATAACTTGAAAGAGAAGTCTATAAGTTTATTTTATGTGTTTAATCATATTAGCTATATTGCAAAAACAAAAAAAAAATAGAACGAAAGATGAATCGTCCATTTTCCTTCTTCCTCTCCTTTTTCTCTTTGTTTTGAATTCATGAGGGAGATCTTCTTCCTTTATCTCTCTGCTCTTTTTCTATGTTTTCCCAACTAAGTAAACTATTTGTTATCATCAGTAGTACTAATTCGTACTAGAGATTTTAGATATTTTCTAGGTTCCTTTTTCTCTCTTCTCTTTTTCTAGGTTTTCTTCCAAACTAAGCTAATTGTTTGTTATCATCAGTAATTCATACTAGAGATTTTATAGTGTTGTAATATGAGTGGAAAGTGGTTATTCACATGTGGAGGTAGATCGGAAGAGAACATATGCAAGGAACGATCCAATTCCACGGTGAACCCAGTGGAACATGGGTCGTTTCTAGCCGTTTCTGGCTCCCGTTCTTCAGTTTGGGCAACAACATCTGATAAGAAAGAAGCAAATAATATATCTCATCAAGATGTTAACAATGATGTAGAATTTTTCATCAACAATCAATGAGTTCCACATGGATTTGTAATGGCAAAGGATGTTGTTTCATCATTGATACTATGGCTACCTGGATAGAGATACTTAAATATAAGTTATTTCTATATGCAAATGACTTGTTTTAGTTAAATACTGAATCTATCTTGATATGTAGAGTATTGCTCAGTGTAGCTTAGTAACTATAAGACTAGAGAGATATTTATTTCAACGAAACAAGTACAAGATGCATACATGATAAGTAAATATTTCTTAGGCATGTATATGAAAGAGGTATGATGTAATGCAGTGTTCATGTTTTTCAAATTCCATATATATATATATATATATATATATATATATATATATATATATATATATATATATATATATTTCCTTCTATATTTCCATTTTCCACCTTTACACAGCTACACGCAAACTAAATGTGTGCTTCACTTTGAACTGTGTTCGATCACCTGTGCATAATATTTCACAAATGTAAATCTACATTCAAATGGAAATGACTAACAACAAACACTCAGATAGAATCAATAATTGAGATTACAGTTTTTTCCGGGTTAAAAATCTCGAATTCTTGAGATTACAGTTTTTCCAGGGTTAAAAATCTAGAATTCTCCTTATGGAAATCTATATTATATGTAACTCTCATTTTCTATGCTTTCACAGATTTTTGCTTTCATATGAAAAACTCAATGTTGTGTTTTTTCTCACTTATGCCTCTTGCCACCTATTTGTAACTTAGTGTTGCAGTCTTTACCAACAACGACGTTAGTCTGATTCAAGGTACAAACTACAAAAAATAGGTAAGAAAATGATGAAAAAATGTGCATTCCTGTATAAATTGCTTTGAAAAGATCAAGCTTAATACATAAATGGGAAGTGCAACATGTTGTATATAACTGTGAGACGGGGTAGGTACCACTTATGGTAAATTTCTGGATGGAAATCTCCTTATATAGTCAAGGTGATCTCATGCATAGTACCCAAGTTCATGAGGGCACTAGTGTCATCATAACAATATAGAAACAACTTGATTTTGGTCTTAAGAAGGTTTCATGCATAGTACCCAAGTTCATGAGGGCACTAGTGTCATCATAACAATATAGAAACAACTTTATTTTGGTCTTAAGAAGGTTGGGGACTGCAATCCTGCTTTTAAGGACCCAATTTTACACATTTATGATTTTTATGGGCTTTGAACTTTTTATTGTTTACAAATCTATCATAGCTCCTTTAATTTCTAAAATATTCTCAATTAATTCAAGGTGAGGTAAGATTCAAATGATTTGTGATCTGTTCTTCTTGGATTTGTAATCTGTTCTTTTGTCTTCAGTATTTTATGTATTTGTAATCTATGTTTGCCTTGCCATTTAGGATATGTATTCTTAGATTTGTGATCTGTTATTTTTTCATTTGTTTTTTTTTATGTAGAGTGAGACTCTCTACAGAATCATCGACTTTGTCATCAGAATCCATCAATTATGCTCTATCCTTGGCTTTTTCTACTCACAGTAACGGATGTGCATCCAACCTTGGATGAGTCTGAACAATCAAAGAGCATTAGTAATGATATTATTAATATATTGGTGGCTGAGACGATTCAAACATTGCAGGAAGAGAAAAAGAAACGAATACACCAGGTTAGTTCCATGAGATCGCCCATGTGATTCTTTTATTATTATCGCTTGGTTTTCTGGTTGTTATTTCCCTTATCTCTATTGCAATTTAATGTGTTGCATTGTGTTGATTATTTTTTTGTTTTTAATATTTGCAGCTTCAGGATTTGTCCACGACTATGTTGGAGTTGGAATCTAATGGACACCCCTACGGAAGAGAAACAGATGTTTCAGAATGTCACCTGCAACACTGCAGCTTCAGAGCATGGAACATGTCCTTTCAATGCCATGTCGATGGAATTCATTAACCATGTAAGATTGATTTAAAATTTATTGTAGAATTCAGGGAGAACATATTTTTGATAATATTATTGGGAGTAATTCCCATATTATTGGGAGTAATTCCCATCTGTTAGGTGATACTATTTTTCTTTCCTTTTGTTTATGTGATACTATTTTCTTTCCTTTTATTTGTTTACAGGGTTATATTTGTGCACAGGGTTAGTTGACTCTTTGGGGCTTCTTGAAAGCTTTGAAGAGAAAATTGCAAAGACTAAAAAAGAATCATTTAGCTGGAAAGAAATGAAAAATGGTCCTTTACCTCTCAAGAAGAGAGCTGGCTTGAATATTATAACAAGGTAAACAAGACCAGAAATAGAGATAATCAAATTTCATTGCCAAATTTTCCCATCATCGTGACACAAACGTGTGGATATTGATAATTGTGGCAGGATGAAAAGTGGTACAGTGCAAGTAGGGGTGCACACCTTACCTTGAAGCGTGTTCAGTGGGCACGTACTGCTGTTCCCGCACTTGAAAGAGTAATAGTCTAAATGTTCTACTTTTTGGGGTTTTTGGCCACTTTTTTTATTTGATTTTGCCTGAAATTCGGTGATGAATGGTTGGATCTGCATATTTGAGTGACTAAGTTTGTATAATTCCAGTTCCCCGCGGTTTTTCAACATGCTATATCCATTTATGCATTCAGAAAAACAATTTAAACAACAGAAAATAGAGATTTTATCCAAATTTACATCACCAAATTCTGACCAATTCCTGTCAGAAAACTAAAAAAATAGAACCTTTAACCCTTGAAAAAAATTACTACATAAAGTACCACCAATATCTCTCTAACAATAGTAGGATTTTGGCAATTATGACGGCAAACATTTTGGACTAACATAGGAAAATATCTCATCATCATATTGTAATTTATTTTAAAACATTTAAGATTGAGCATGTGTAATTTAGTTTAAAACATTTAAGATTGAGCATGTGGATATTTGAATTTTAGTGTTTTTTTTTATTTAATTTCATTTTTTTTTAAAATATTTAATTTAATGGTTTAATAATGAGTTTATATTTCACATACTTTTCACCTTTTTAATTTTACATATGTAATATGTACACAAGATTCACCTTTTTAATTTTACATATGTAATATGACAAATAGTTTAATTAAACTGTTTTTGGATTATGTAGTATGAATTTTTTTAGATTTTGGATTATGCAGTGTGATTTTTTTTATATGGTTTAAAAAATGAAAATTATTAAATTACAATTTTTTTTTGGGCTTTCTTTGATTGAATTTTATTTAACATTATTAAATTGAAAATTTATATAACATTATTAAATTAAAAATTTATTTTCAAAAAATTCCAAGTTTTATAATAAATTACTTTTATATTTGTTATATTTGTTGTTTAAATAAAAGAATAATACATCACCCTCTTCCATAAAAAAAATCCATGGCTAAGTGTCAATCTTGCTAAAGATTTCTTTAAAAAGAATAATACATCACCCTCTCCTATGAAAAATCCAGGGCAAGATTTTAATTATGTAAGTGTCAATCCAACACAAACTTTTACTTCAGTAAGTGTCTTGAGATTTAAGGTGCCAATTTTAATTCATAGATAGTGCCAAGTGCCAAAGCAAGCGGGCTTTTTTCAAATATGGAACCAAACGCCAATAGAAGTTGGTAAGGAAATGGTACGGGAAATAAATATGTGAAACCAACTGCATTAAGCCAATCTTATGGCAAATAAATAAATTTAATTTAAGTATTTGAAAAAAAAAAAATCTGAAGTAGTTAATCTTATGAAAAATAAATTAATTTAAGTATTTGAAAAAATAATAAAATCTGAAGTAAATTGTGAAAGTATAGAAAAGATGTAAAATTAAGTTAATTAATAAATAAATAGGTATTCAATCTGACTCAATGCTATACACTAAAAAATGTAAAATTAGATTAATTAATAAATAAATAGGCATTTAATCTGACTTGAATGTTATACACCATGCCACCTGTCAAGTATAATAATGTGTAGATGTACATATGTATGTATTTGAAAAAATAATAAAATCAGAAGTAGATGTGTAAGTATGGAAAAGATGTAAAATTAGGTATAATAATGTGTAAATATACATTCGTATATAGATATATTTAAAAAAATAATAAAATCAAAAAGATGGTAAAAGTATGAAAAATATGTAAAATTAGGTTAACTAATAAATAAATAGGCATTTGAATGCTATATACCATGCTAGTGTCATGTATTAACAATTTTATGGCTGACATATTTTGGTAAATAATATTTTTAAATCAAATATATTTTTTTAAGTAAATCAGCAAAACTATGAAAAATGTGTTTAATATTTCATCCTTTTCTGTAAATCAATCATTTGAATTTTCAATTTTGTAAGATTCATCATTAATCATGGTTTTTATTTATGTAATTAACATTTTATTGATTTCAATTTTAGTATAAGTGTTTTATGAAATGTGGAAATGTGAATATGAAAACACAATAAGAAATTATTATTTTATATGTATATACGAGCCTAGATCCATCTTAACCTTGGATCAAATTTCTCAATTTGCAAATCATTTCTCAATTTTTCTCTCTAAACAAATTTGCATCTCAAGAAATTTAATCCCTCTTGACTCTTAATTGATCATAAGATAAGATGGATCTAGGCCGATTTATATAATTTTCATTTCAATAAAGAGTAAGGAGGTATATATGATTTTCAATATACCATTTTATTTTAAATTAGAATATTGTACATATATGTAAATGAAAATTATTTGCAACTTGCACCATTTTATGATCTCTATTTCAATGCAACTTTTTATTCTAAATCATTGTATTTTATATAATTTATTTAAACATAGTAAAAATAACATATTTTTTTATGGGCTAATGAGAATGTCAAAATAATTTGAGAGAAGTTTTCATATTATTATTGTTAATTGGAATCATGAAGATATTGCAATTAAAATGAACTTACTTTTGATTAAGATCCATCTAACAATCTCTTTTGCTTTGGGTGAAAACCTCTTATTTCTTCCCCTCAAATTCTACAATTTCTTGCCTTGAGGAGAAGCAAGCAAATTTTGCATGCTAGAAGGTGTTGATGAATAGCGCTAAAAATACATTTTAACTCTTGATGAATAAAGGGGAAAATGCACCTTTAAGATTGTCCTTTAAAATTCTAAAATAAAGACACTTTCTTCATTAGAAAAAGCTTGAAAACAAAAACAAATTATATGTACTAGAGATTGAGAATATATATACATATAGGGTATATTTCTCTCAAAACTTGCAATCCTTTAAAACTAAACATTAACAAACATTTGAGTATTGCATATTTCTTGACAATTTTTGTATAGTACATATTGCCTCTACCCAAATTTGAATCAAACATGGTTACATATTTATTATTGTTTTGACATCTTTATTATTTGATGGAAATTAATTTTGAGTATTAATAATGAAAATGTTTTATCATAAAGAAGTATATATTATTTTTTTTCATTATATAACATAAATTAAATTAATATTTTTTTTATTAATAATGAAAATGTTTCTCATGTTTTTCTATTTAAATAATATTGTTAAAATAGATTATTTATACATATGTTTTATTGTTTACATAATAGTGAAAACAACACTTCAATCCTATAATCCAAAATACTTCATCATTTATATCTTCTAACGATTTAACCCATCAATAAAGTGTCACTCAATTCTATATGAAAGACACGATTAAAAGGAGAACAAAATTGAGAAAACACAATTAAAAGAAAAACAAGATAGACAACTAAAACTATAGCTATAGTTATTTTTCATCCACCTAGAATTTTTAATTGACTTGACTCCATGTTTATCTTGATGAATTTGCTTTCTTATATTCATTGTTATTCTATATTAAACATTTTATTCCATAATTTTTAGTCTTGAATCTAATCGAAGTCTTTTAATAAATTATACAATGTATAAAAGAAATGAGAAGATTCCCATTTTCATTATTAATAATAAAAATTATTTTATGTTATATAATCAAAATACAAAACCTATACTTCTTAATGAGAAAACATTTTCATTATTAATAATCAAAATAAATTTCCATCAAATAAACAAATTTTATTTTGGTCAAACAATAATAAAGATGTCATTTTTAATGAAGCAAATGTCCTTATATGAGAATTTCAAAAGCTAATTTTAAAGATGCATTCTTTAGCCAGCTTTTCTTGCTTCTCCTTTTCCTCAAAGAAAGAAATCACATAACTTGAACTTGAGGGGAAGAAATACAAAGTTTTGACCCAAAACAATAGTAAAAATGTCATTTTTAATGAAACAAATTTCCTTATATGAGAATTTCAAAGGATAATTTTAAAGATGCATTATTTAGCCAGTATTTTTTGCTTCTTCTCAAGGCAATAAATCACAGAACTTAAGCTTGAGGGGGAAGAAATACAAAGTTTTGACCCAAAACAAAGAAGATTGTTTGATGGGGTTTCGTCAAATGTAAGATCATTTTAATTGAAATATATTTATGGTTCCAATTAACAACATCAATATGAAAAATTCCCTCAAATTACTTTGGCATTTCCATTCACCCGCTTAGAGGGTATGCTAGTATTTATTACTTTTATTTATAAAAAAAATGGTGATTTAAAAAAATAAAATACATTTCCATACTTTCACATGTAAAAAAAAATTGTACATATATAATATGTTGTGGCTAATGTTATTTTTATTACAAACACATTAGCCACATTTTAAACTACCTAATATATGATCAATAATTAAAGTGCTAATTTTACATTATTTTTGTATTTTTTCGCAAGTTTGATAGTTCATGAATCACAAGTGAAGAATTTGACATCTAGGATTATTGGTGACCCAATATTCATTAAATATGTAAGTGATTATGTAAAACAACCATTAGAAACAAAACAAACACCCCCAAACTTTACTTCTATTAAATCTTTGAATCCATACCTAAATGAATGGACAATGAAAGTCAAAGTACTTTCAAACATCAATCTACACACCTTCATCAATGCCAAAGGACCTTGTCATATATTTAGCTTTGATGTTATTGACATGGAAAGTAGTAAGATATGCATTGCACGCTTCAACATCCAAGCAATGAACCTTCACTGCAATGCCATGCACCACAACAATAGAAGAGATACACATTGCACCAACATTCTCCTACCAATGTTATGCAAAAATGAAAGGTACTAGACCTATGTCTCACTCTGAAAAAAGAAGAGACACGCCAATATTCTTTGTCACTTACATAGTTAAAATTTTCATCCTTTATCACTACTCCACCCTTGCGAATCTCTAATATCATTGGGGAGGTCACAAAGTTGCATGCAAACTTGTAGCTTCTTCTATGTTTTGAAATAATTCTATACATGCGTTGTTTGATCATATGTAATTGTTTGTATTATATGCCTATGTCCTTTATGCTTTAATATAATGTTTGTAAGGTAATTAGAGGATAACACGGGAATACCCAAGGCTTTCCTATTTTGAGAAGATATGTATAGTTTATGTTATGAACAATTAACGTAAATTTAATTTTATATGACATCAATGACATGGTTTTGTATTTACTAGTAATTAGTAATGATAATTAAGTTTTCCTTTTACTTTATTTCATTTTAATAACAAACTACA
>ML828103.1:87032-98989 GCA_009831015.1 Picea engelmannii | reverse complement strand
GAGTATGCAAAGCAATGAGTCGTCACAACTAGGCATTTGAACCAAGACAACATCCACATGTATATATGTAGTAGGGATGAATGGTTTGCATTAGTGGTTGTGGGTTTGTATGTAAGCCAAGTTTAAATCTACCATTTCTTATGTTAATCTTATTTTTTTCATTTCTCTTTTTTATTATGGACAAGATTGAGGCTTTTTAGCAAAATTTCATGACGATATATACAACAATGCCCTCCTTGCCCATAAACTCTCCAAAACTCGTTATGAAATTATGCTCAAAATATATATGTAGTCGGGATGAATGGTTTGCATAAGTGGTTGGGTTTGTATGTAAGGTAGGCTTAAATCTACCATTTCTTATGTTAATACTATTTTTTTCATTTCTCTTTTTTATTATGGACAAGATTGAGGCTTTTGAACATAATATCATGATGGGTTTTGGAGAGTTTATAGGTAGGGAGAGTGTTCTTGCATATACCACACACACACACACACACACACACATGAGACAAGAGTTGTGTGTGTGTGTGTGTGTGTGTGTGTGTGTGTGTGTGTGTGTGTGTGTGTGTGTGTGTGTGTGTTTGACAATTGTTGAATGGTTTCTCCAGCCTAGAAAATCTTCTAAAGGCCTCCATAGTATGGAAGGCCTTAGTTTCTGGATTCCCTCCGGTGGGGGAATGGACAGTGTGTAAAATTGGCAATGGACAACAGGTCCAAATCGGAGAAGACCCTTGGCTAGGGGTCAGAAACGATTGTTGAATGGTTTTTCCATCCCAAAAAAAGACATCCATAGTATGGAAGGCCTTAGTTTATGCATTCCCTCCAGTGGGGGAATGGACAGTGTGGAAAATTGGCAATGGACAATAGGTATGAATCAGAGAAGACCCTTGGCTAGGGGCCATAAACAAATTCATATGCTCCGAGTCTCTCACACAAGATCTAACGACCCAACACATCTATACCATCCATGACGCTAAGGCAAGTGATCTACAACCACATGATAGATCTGGATGGAAGACTGCAATTTCCCTTAGGTTGGAAGGAAATTGCACCAACGAATGAAATCTCTTAATCCAACACCTTGTCTCTAATTTCACTGTCCTTAATGAAGAAGAACATAACTCACTGTTCTGGTCCAAAAACCCCAAAATAATCTCCCTCACCACCAAACTAGGTTAATCCTCCATATGCAAAGCCTTGTTTTCTGGAACCAAAAAATGGTGGTGGTAACCTCTATGGAAACTAAATGCCCCTCTTAAATGAAAAATCAATCTATGACTGGAACTAAACAACAAATTCCTCACTTGGGAAAATGGATTGAAATGTGGATGGTGTGGGCCCAACAGATGCTTCTTATGCAAGTCACATGAAGAAAATGTCTCACACATTTTATTGATTTCCCATATGCAGTTCAGGTCATGTAGCTCATCCAAAACAAGCTTAGGCTAAAATCAATATGGGAGAAGGTTACCCTAGAAGACTGTTGTAAAAGTTGGATGTTAGACAAAATTGTAAATCAATATAGAAGTTTTTCGAGCTTCCTGGTGACTAATCTTTGGTGGGCCCACAACATGAGCATTTTCAATGAGAAAGATACCCCCCCTGAAATCACTGTAGGCATAACTTTGAATCAAGTAGAAATATTCAAATCGGAGATAAAGTCTAAAAATCCAATGGTCCCGGTGATGCCTGAGCTCAGTTATGAAATCCCATGGGGTTTCTTTGATGGTGCATGCCAAGGACACCCCCATGTGTGCGATGTAGGCGTGGTTCTATTCATGAATCAAAATCACTACTCACATATCTGTTATGTGCCATGTACTGGAACAAATAACAAGGTGGAGTTCATTACACTCTAGATGCTATTGGAGACTGCAATAAAGAAAGATGTGAAAAAATTCCAGGTCTTGGGAGATTTGAAGTTGGTCATTGATTGGGTGCGTTAGAATATTATAGCCCAAGATGTTAGACTTGAACCTTTGTTGTGGGATATCAAATTGACCTTTCAATCCTTTGAGTGGCTCTCTTTTAGCCATATTCTACATGAACTCAACCAGAAATATGACGAGATCTCCAAGGAAGATTTAACGTTTCCTATAGGTGCCTTCGGTCTCTACCAATTCCATGATGGAGTAGAGACATAAGCAATGGAATTCTGCCTTTAAATTTCTGATCATTTAAGGATGTAGTATGTAGGGAGTAACATTGGTCATAGTTATATGGATTGTACATTCAATTTTGTAATTAATTTTGGATAGAATGGTTGTTTTCAAAAAGAATAGAAGTAACTGAACTGTAGTTTTTTCCACTTAGTGGCAGTAGAAGAGAAAGAAGTCAAATGACTAAACATGTACACACACACACACACACACACACATAGAGAGAGAGATGTACATACAATGAGCATGTATCCATCCAAAGTCCATTTTTAGTAGCACACTTGCATTTAGAAAAAGGAGAGCAAAATGAATTAGAAGTAACGCTTTCTCTATTTGCAACAACCCACACACCCATGAGGACTATGTTATTTTTTATACATAGCAACAATAGTGTTATTTACTTTGAATTTTACTGTAGTTATGGTTTAGTTTTCCATCCATTTTTGTTTTTGTTTGTTTGTTTGTTTTTAATTTTATTTTATCTCTCTTAAGTATCCGCTCTTATATGCAACATTGTATACCATTGTCAAATATAAACGTGACAAAAAAAAAGTAGACAATTTTGTTGATATAAAATCCTTATTGAGAAACTAGTTGAGCTCTGTGCTAATTCCCAAATTTCAAGGATTAAGTATATTGTTTTCTTGAAAATGTCTCCAACGCACTTCCTTACAACCATCAGTAAACTAGATGAACCATTTAATTTGGAAGTATATGAGACATCATCAAGAGTAAGTATTGGCTGAATAGCAGTGATATGCTTGACAAACAAAGGTCTTGGAATCATATCTATCTCTAATTCCTTAATTCTCTCTTTTAAAAACAAATTTTCTAATTCTATGTAAAAAATGGACTCCTTCAATGCTTCTTCGGTTGCATCATGAAATTACACGATTTTCGAGGGTGGAACCCCATGAAAATTGATTTTTGACTTCCATTTCTCAACAACTTTTTTACTTTTCATGTTTACTTTTTTAATTAATAGTTTTTTAGAACTTTTGTGGTAAACCACGTGGTAGTGTAACAAACTCTTCTTCAAAGATTTATGGCTCTTGGGAAGCCAATTCCATAACAATCACCCTGGTTTCCATCAATCTCCGCCCCAACCAACTAGGTTCCTCTCTTACATCATCTACTTCCATGACTTTGGGACTTTCTTCAATTCCAGGTACGTCATGTCCCCCTTTTTGAGTTTCTCTTTTTCTTGTTATGGAAGTATGTACAATATGAGATTTGTCCATTATTTTATTAGTAGGGTCCTTGTCCCCACCGTCGTCTGAATTTCTAGCGGATGTCCTTCTTTGTTCCAAACCACTACTTCGAGGTTTAGTTTTTGTTGAAGCACTTTTTTGGGATATATTGGGTGAATTAGGGTTCTTATTGGTTTCCTCTCTACCCCTTTTCCTGTAGCACTCATTAGTGCTTGTCAATTATTCAATATAGTTTAGGGTTTCTTCAACAGAGGCCTCGGGGAGATTCAAGTTATCTCCCCCTCTTTTTTCAAATTGTTCTGAGTTACTAAAATATGAAGAATACCCGACTAGAGACATATGTGTAGAAAATGAATCTTTAGGATCAAAACCCTTGATGTCTTTGGCTTCTTTCAGAATGATTTGATCCAATTGAACAAAAAAATCATCTAAATGGGAGATATGTTTGACACCGATCTCTCCAACCCTCCATATCAATGGAATATATTGTTTCTTCCTTTTCTCATTGAAAAAGTGTGCCCAATACTTATACTGTCTACACACTTCAGTGACGAAAAGTTGAACAAATACATGGAATGGTAACAACAAGGGTTTCCCCTGGAACTTGAACAATATTAGAAGACTAAATTCCTCCAAAGTTTCAAAAAATCCTTTCTCGACGAGAAAGGATGCAACATCTAGTGACAACCTTGATGCAGTAGTACCATGAATCATTTTCTTGAAAGCAGACATGAAACCATTTTTGACCGCCTAAAAATTACATTGGGATTTATGCCTCCATAAAATTGGGTACTAGACATAAGTTGGTTCCTTCTTAAAATCAACATTTCTTGCTCTAGGTAAGTCTTCAAATATGTGACAGTGAGAAATAACAAAGATCAAATATGAAGTCATGTAGAATTATTTTTTTCTCAAGGCCCCCAACTAAAATGAAATTCCGTTTGAGATGATGTGATTCTAGTCGATCATGGTGTTTTAATGAATAACATGGTGGAGAATGTACACAATTTATTTTGGCACAGAGGTTGTGGATTCTAGTCCAATTATTCTGGTGAAAATCCAAGAAAAATATTTATATGGATACTTCAGAGAACTTACCTCAACATGAGTGGAATTGGTGTCAATTCTTGGGCTATTGAGATAACTTTCAAGAAGGTATACTCTTCCTCCATGTTCTTGGAGAAACTCATCTACTTATGCATTCCTAAAAATCATAGTTGGGTCTAGAAGTCACAACATCCTCCTGAATACTAAAGGGGACAAAGAAAATGGTGACTTCCCTTGTATTTGAATGATTCTTCGCTTTGTGTCAAACTTATCGGCACACTAAAGTACCCGTTCTTTGAATTTTGTTACCTCAGGTACACACTCGTCCAATCCAATGTATGAATTCCAGACCTTGTTTAACTCCTCTCCAGGGAGAAGAGACAAATACCACTTATATGCCTGTGACGACTGGAATTGGTGGCCTTCATTTCCAAGGGTGTTGAAAGTGTCTTCACAATACAAGTATTTCCATTTATTTGACATGTCTTTACATTGATTTCCTTTTTTACGAATATGTGGCGCTCATGTCGATATAATATTTTTACAACATGGTGTTTTAATTCTTTATTTATTTTACCATGTATCGCCTTGATTATCGACTACTGTAGCTCTTATTTCAAAGTTTCTAGTTCGCATGGTCCGATTTTGAATTTATTACAAATCTTTTACAAAATCCATGCCACTTAATAACAATATTAGGTTCACACAAGTCGCGGTTGACGTGGTGGTGGGAATTAAATGCCATCGCAAAAGGTGACATGATGTTGGGAAACATTAAAAATGGTTAAGTATGGAGGTGTGAAGTGAGGAATGGAAAGTGCAATATGATGAATGGGGGATTGAGAGATGTGAGACTGCAGGGTATGGAGAACGAAAGAGAAGCAAGAGGGACTCATGCATCCATGGTGATGAAATCAGTTAAGTATAAGAAATGTTGATTTTCGAGTTGAAAAAGTGGATGATTCATTCTGAAGGACGTGGGATTGCGAGACTATGGGTCTTGGGAAAAAAGAAAATGGAATGAGGGGTGTCTCACATCTGCATTCAAGAAATCGGCTAAGCATGGAAAAGATAAGTGGTTTATTATGCATGATGTAGAAATAAAAGGGGTCTCTCTTAGTGTTACAGGTTTGTGGGTTACGAGACACAGACATTTGTGGGATGAGGAGTGGATTGGTCTCTCGCAACAAGACTCTCACAACATAGAAAATGACTAAGTGTTGGGATCGCAGGGTGAGAAAAGTGACTGAGTATATATTTGTGAGTTTGTGGACTTGATGGTTGTTCGATCCGTAAACCACATTTTAAAGGGAAAAAATGACCAAGTATAGAACATACAAGAAACATAAGAGGAAAAGAATAATACTAAGGATGGGTCTTTGTACACTAACATTAATCAACAAATGTAGATCAACAAATATATAGATATATAGTATGAAAAGTAATGAGTTGTCATAGCTAGACATCTAAATGAAGACAATAATCATGTCTATATAGTAGGGATTATTGATTCACGTTAATGGTTGTGGTCTTGTATGCACCATTAACAACATGGTAACAACATTATGATATAATCTAGAATATTATTGTTCATATTAGTTTTCATATTAAATACAATAACATTTAATACTTAATATTTAAGTACAAAGTTAGGTGTGGCAAGTGTAGGGGCATACTCACTAATCCTGGAGGAGAATTTGAAATTTCCTATGCTTTGGGATTGGGAACGCCATCTAACAACTAGGTAGAAGCTTATTTGTTGCTCCAAGGGCTAAGGTTAGTGGTGGAAAAGCATATTCAACATTCAATCATTTTGGGGGATTCTAGTATAATTATTAAGTTTATGCATAAGAAAATATGTCATGTTGATTATAGACTTGACTCAATTCTGACTCGAGCACAACATGAGGCTTCAAAAATCCAAAAAATATCATTTTTTTGTGTCGTAAAGAGCCATAATCACCAAGCTAACTTACTACCTAACGAGGCAATACAACTTAAAATGGGGGAGATTTAGGTTAATGGTCAATTAACCATCCAAGCTATACCTTAATTTTTCCGATGTGTTTTAAATGGCAAGTACCATATACATATCATGCCATGTGTCCCTCACTTGCAAGTCCATCCACCGAGGCATGCTAATAAACATGACAAGACCCAAGGCTCCCTCGCACATGTTCAAGCATGCGAGGACGATGGGTAATGAAGGCTAAGGTTTAATTCATCATAAACAAGGTGGGATTCTGAACAATTCGACCTTAACTCGATGGGAGGAAGGTGGCCAACTCAACTTTAATTCAACATTGAATTTCAAGTTGGTGTTTGGCCTTGTTTCCACTTTGTATGCTCTTCTTTTGCTGAGTTTAGATAGTGCACAAGAGGTGGCTCCTAGCAATTTTGTTAGTCCTCTAGCCCAACCAAGGTCCATTACATGTGAAATACTCATAAAAACTAAAAAAATTTGCTATCTAATTAATTTACTGTAGCTTCTAGCTACAAATTACAACAAGGTTTAGTTATTGTTTGTTACCATTAATTAAATGCATCTACAACATTCTAAAACAGACATGAAATGCAACTAATCAAATCCAATACAACAACATATAAATTCGTTCTCATACTCAGAGTAAAAAACAACAATTAAACACATAATATAACACAAGAACGATATAAAATAATTATATGTTATAAACAAGTGTGCAACCAACTGCTTGGGATGGACGTTCCACCCAACCATAGACTTGTAACATACCCACTAAAGAAATCAAACTTTTGCGGTCCTCTGTCGGACTCGAACCCCTAAATAACCATGGAGGCCCAGCGTAAGCTGGCTCCTTCTCTCTCCTTCTCCGTTCCCACGTGATCGAGGGTTATATTCACTGTTCAATTTGAACGCAACGTCCTTTGTATTTCACGCTTCGGCGCTACAGTAAGATCCAAACATTCTATTCTGCCACCGCCGAACCCTGACAGGTCTAGCGACCGGCCAATGGGGTAGAATTCCTACCGATTCAGCAAATGGGCCAATAGGAACAAATCTCAATGGGAGTAGAGAACCGCCAATGAGAACAAGCCCCGTCGTGCATTTAGGTGTAATACAGGTGGCGAGAGGGAAACGCGACACGATGGTCGTCATGACAGGGAGGGGTCCCACTTCACACGTCTCACTATTCCAGACTGCCCCCCCCCCCCNAGGCAGAATGGCAAGGGGGGTCCGGAATCCGCCTGAGCGTTGTTGATCATGTTGACTTAATCTCAACCGTTAGAGAGTTGCGCGTCCAATTCCGGACCCCCCCCTTACCGCTAAAGGCAGAACGACAATGGGGCTCCAGAATGGAACCTCATTCGTAGATCTGGATGGGTGGATTCTGGCCGTCCAAATCTACTCACCACTTATCCTAAAGCATAACCATGTCCTAGTTTAAGTTAACGTCTTGTTACCACATATAACGGTCATTACGGACTCAGAGATCCTCTGAAAGAATCTCCTACGTCCATCGGGGTTTCGAATATCACAACGTTGGAACACATAAACATTTTGTCCTCAGAATCCCTGATATCCCGATATGACGTCAGCTTCCGCTAGTCCCCTGGACTAGACCTTTTTGGTCCACACGACCTCCCTCTATATGACCGCAGTCATACCCTTTCATCAGGGTTTCAGGGTTTGCGATGTCAAAATACATTCGCCCACGGAACTTGCGATTCCCCAAATCCCGACTCTCCACTACAGTGACAACTGGCTTCCACTATGGCTCTTTCCTCCTTATCGGGGTTTCGGGGTTCACGGTTTTGATATGCAAAGTTTCCGCGTCCACAGAATCCTCGATATGCCGATGGATGGATTCCTTATTGGGACTTTTCCCAATGGCGTTGCTTATTGCCACATGTCCTTCTCAAATGGGCGGTCCCGATTAACTCTCGGGATTTTGAGACTTTTGATGTCCCGATCCTTTCAACCTCAGGAACTCCTATTTTCCGATGGCTGCTACGCCGACTCTGGCTTGATCTCCACCATGTGTCTTTGCTAACGGATGAATCATATCCAATGTCGTGATTTCAAGACTTGTGATGTATCAGTTCTCACGACCTCTAGGATCCCAATTTCCCGAGTGCCGATATCCCGATGGCTAAACCTCGTGCCACTTCTGTTCAATCCGACAGCTGTCGGGAAATTTTCCCAGATCTGTTCTTCTGCACACACTCCAGAGACTTAAGCTCCAGGCATCTTCTCCCGATCCAACGACTGACGGGTGTCTACTCAAGATCTGACGACTCAGATTTGTTCCACCATGCGCACTCTTCTACTACTCCGTGGATGTGGAAAGATCAACGGTCCCAATGTTCTCATGGACCTTGGGGAACCTACGATCCCGATTTCCTCGCTATTCACGAAGATGGGTGGAAAAGAAACAAGAGGTATAACGCTCTTACTACTTCCGTCAATCTGATGGTCGTGAATGACCATGGGTCTTCCGACAGGATATCATCTGTCGATTTGTTACTCATCCCTACGCTACTACCTCAGAACCTTAAGGGGGGTCATTCCTCCCTGTACAGGGTTATTAAGACTTGCCCACTCAAGTCCTTTTTCTGGGTTCTTGGTGAACCTTTCTAAGGAGGAAATCTCTGTGAAGAGATTGATACCGGGCATCCCTGGAGACGGGTAAGGGAAAGCAACTTCCTGAAAACGGGCTGGGGGCCTAACTTAGCTCCATCTAGGCATAAATAAAATTGCTTCATCCACGTACATCCTGCGTGGGTTCCTCTATTATGAGCATATATCTATTCATTCTTATTAAACACTGCACAGACATTCTTACACAGAAATCATTCAAAATTTTACAGTTCTATGAGCATATGCATATATCTATATCATTCTTTGAATTTCAAGATACAAATATGTAAAACACTTATCCGAAAATGACACCAGGATTGAGTGCAACTGCTGAGAGGGGTGCTCGTTTCCACCCAACCGTAGGCGTAGAGACTCCCAACGGATTTACCACTAGCCACCCCCGAGATGAGACCACGATGCTGTTGAGACTGCGTCTCTCTATCTGCTAGTGACCAGGAGCGAAGGTTGCAATCCTTCCTCTCTGCTATCACTCACCCTGCATAATGCCAGAGTTCCCCTCGCGTCTGCCCTCCCAATCGCCTCTGCCTTATGCCTTATCCTCTCGCGAGGTTGCATGGGGCGCGATTTCCCTCGCACTGATCAGGCCTGACGGCTCTACGGATGGGCGGTTCATCGTCCCATCCCTCATCAAGCCATCCACCTACCAGTCTGCAAGCCATTAATTTTCAGAGCCAGCGAGCCGCTTTTGGTTCTTCGGGCCAGTGGAGTCCAAATACGGTATTTAATTCTCGGTGGAAGTTAATGCCACCTTTTCAGGTGCCTTCCACCACCATCGTGGTCTCTTTTTTTGCACATGCCCTCATCAACAGTCCTGCAATAAATTCAGAATGTTATTCACATTCATTGACCTCTTCCCCAAGGTCCATTTACATCACATATTCACATTTATGAGTTTTCCATAGTTCTTGGCCAGTCCAGTTACATTTACAAGTTGGGGGAAACAGGGTGTTACAATTTCCTCCCCCTTAAAAAGGAACATCATCCTCGATGTTCTTATCTACTAACATGAATTGCATGTATGGAAGTAAACAAAATCGGATATGCTAGTTTCATGGCATCTTCCATCTCCCATGTAGCCTCATCTAGGCCAAAATGTTTCCACTGCACCTTGACCTGTGCAATGGTTCTGTTTTGGAGCGGGGTTTCCTTTCTGTCCAGTATGCATTGGGGTTCTGGTAGAAATTCTCCCTCCGGTTCCACCTGGATCACAGACCAATCAATTATATGATTAGCATCATGTACATATTTCTTTAATAATGAAACATGGAAAACATTATGTGTTTTTACTATGGGAGGAAGTGCTAGCCGATAGGCTACTGGTCCCACTCTATCTAGAACCTCAAAGGGTCCACAATACCGGGGTGCCAATTTGGCACAAGCTCCCATTTTCAGGGAGCTCCTTCTGGGCTTAATTCTGAGATATACATGATCTCCTGTTTGGAACTCTCTTGGAGTTCTCTTTTGATCAACATAACTTTTCTGTCGGTTCTGAGTGACCTTCAAATTTTGTTTTATCTGAGTCACTTGCTGTTCCATTTCTTTCAACATATCGGGTCCAATAGAAATCCTATTTACAAGATTACTCCAGCTGACTGGAGTATTACACTGTCTACCATAGAGGACCTCGAATGGACTCATCTTTAAGGACACTTGATAGCCGTTGTTGTAGGCAAATTCTACCAATGGCAAGTAGTCTTCCCATTTCCTGGGTTGATGCATCACATGCATCCTTAACATATCCTCTAATATCTGATTCACTCTTTCCGTCTGTCCATCGGTTTGAGGGTGATAGGCGGTACTAAACAACAATTTGGTCTCTAAACCCGCCATTAGTGATTTCCAGAATTTGGAAGTGAATTTTGTGTCTCTATCAGATATTATCTCTCTCGGCATGCCGTGCAGTCGGAACACCTCTTTCATGAATACATGTGCGATATCTATCGCCTTGCAGGTCAATTTGGCGGGGATGAAATGAGCGGACTTGCTCAGTTTATCCACCACTACCATAATGGCGTCATTCTGTTTGGTTGAAGTTGGTAATCCAGTGATAAAATCCATGGAGATGGTTTTCCATTTCCATTCTGGGATGGGTAAAGGGTGTAGTAGTCTTGTTGGATGTCGATGTTCTGCTTTAACCTATTGGCATTCTATGCATTGGGCCAAATATTTGGCTATGTCCTTCTTCAATCCTGGCCAATAAAATTGCTTCCGGGTGGCAATAATCATTTTCTGGTATCCTGGGTGACCAGTGTAGGGTCTTTTATGTAGTTCATCCATGATGAACCTCTTCAAGTCGTCACGATTTGGAATGTACATTCTATCTTTGTAGGTGAGCAGAACTTCTTCGGTCATCTGATAGCCTTCATATTTTGCTCCAGTGGGTTCTTGCTGTAGTTACAGGGTCATATTTTAGACGAAGGGATCTGTTTCTTGTACCTCTTTGACTCTGTTCTTGACATCAGTCTCGCAGGTACTCACCGCTGCCAGGTGAATTGTTCTCATGCTTATGCTAAGGGCATCGACCACCCTATTCTCCTTCCCTTTGATGTGTTTGATTTCAAAATCAAATTCGCTAAGGAGGGCCATCCATTTGGCTTGTATAGAATTAAGCTTGGGTTGATCAAACAAATACCACAATCCACAGTGATCCGTCATCAATACAAACTTCCTTCCCAAGAGGTAATGCCTCCACATTTTCAAGGCATGCACTATGGCAGCCAATTCTAGATCATGAGTCACATAGTTGACTTCATGCTCGTTCAATTTTCGGGATTCATAGCAGATCACCTTTCCTTCCTGCATAAGGACTCCTCCGAGCCCTTCCTTACAGGCATCTATGCACACAAGGAAGTCAACTTCTGGGTCAACGATTTTCAACACGGGTGCATGGGTTAGTAGATG
>ML828103.1:38732-65441 GCA_009831015.1 Picea engelmannii | reverse complement strand
TACGTGGTTCACCCAGTGTGGGCTACGTTCACCAGAGAAATTGCCAGGTCCTTCCTTTATTATTATCCAGCAAATGAAGGGATACAACCTACAGCAAAACCCGCTATAACTTCCTCTTCTTTCTCTCACAGTCTCCTCTCTCAGAATACAATATTCATCATCATCCATAGCCGCAATACATTTCCCTCATAAAAGAGGGTTTCCTTCTAGGGCAAAAAACCCTAACATAATCTCTACCGTTAGATCTGCGACCTGATAATGAATGGTCTAGATTTACAATGAAATTACAATATACTTTTGCAAGGCAATTTTTGCTTCGGGGGCTTCGCCCCCGAACCCCCGCTTTCCCCCAGGCCCCCCAGCTGGGGGGATGGACCCCGCAGAGGGGGTACGCCCCCTATGCACTCCCCCGCGTGGAAGAGTGTACATACTTCTGGGGTGTAAATACTTCATGGGGTATAAACACGACTGAAAGCAAGGACCTCTGAATCAGGAAGATAATCAGGCTCCACAACCAACAGGTCTTTCATTTCAAATTCTGCGGCAAGTCTCTTTTTACATTCAGTAATGAGCTTTTCTTCTCCAGTTAAGAATAAGTCATCCACATACAGTAGTAAGATTACTGGTTTATTATCCATGATTTTGAAGTAGAGATTTGAGTCTGCTTTACTCTTGGTAAAGCCTAAACTCGTCAAGAAACTGTCTATACGGCCATACCAAGCTCTGGGAGCTTGCTTCAATCCGTATAAGGCTTTCTTTAATCTGCAGACATGAGACTTCTTGTCTTCTACCTCAAATCCTTGAGGCTTCTCTATATACACTTCCTCTTCGATGACACCGTTTAGGAAAGTTGTCTTCATGTCCATCTAGTGCAACTTCCAATTCATCTTAGCTGCAAGAGCTATGATGGTCTTGATCGAAGTGTATCGGGCTACATGAGCGAATGTCTCTTCATAGTCAATGCCTTCTTTCTGGGAAAATCCATCAGCGACAAATCTTGCTTTATATTTCTCAATACTTCCATCAGTAGCATGTTTTATTTTGAAAATCCATTTTGATGATACCACGTCCTTACTTTTTGGTCTGGGAACTATTTCCCATACATCATTCTTTATTATGGATTGGTATTCCTCTGTCATGGCATATGCCCATTCCTTCTTTTGAATGGCTTCTTCAAAGCATGTAGGCTCTTCATCTAGTAGATTACACATCAAAGCTGTGTAACTGGAGAATGGATTTGGTATTTTCACCTATCTCGTGGTTCCTTCTGGAACACCATACTTCTCTCCATCTTGAATAAGATCTCTTGCCCAAGCAGGTTTTCTTTTATGGGAGAAGGTCATTTGAGGAGGTTCTTGAACTTCTGTTATATCATGGTCTTCAGGAGTCTCCTCATCAGGGGAAGTTAGGACTTCCCTTACAGGTTTTGCAGCTCTGGGAACTTCCCTCATGGATTCTGCAATCTTGGGATTTACAGGTTCCTCTTCATATATTTCTTCAATATGGCATCTTCTTGATTTATTAAGTGCAACTTCTTCATAAAAGGTCATGTACATGCTGATCTCAATATGGCGGTGACTAGGTATGTAGATTCTGAAGGCCTTGGATACCTCACAGTATCTCACAGATATTCCCTTCTTTTCGGAGGGTTCCAGCTTGTTTCTTTTCTCTTTCAGTATATGAATAAACACTGGACAACCAAATATTTTGAGATGGCTTACCTCTGGCTTCTTTCTGGTGAACATTTCTTCTGGGGTCTTGAACCCAAGTGCGCTATGGGATAATCGGTTCTGCACATAAACAACTTCCATTGCTACTTCTGCCCATAAGCACATATGAATATCCTGATCGTGAATCATGGTCTTTACAGCTTCCATAATTATTCTATTCTTCTTTTCAGCTACACCGTTTTGTTGGGGATTATAGGGAGTAGTGAGTTCCCTCTTGATCCCGACATCTCTATAGAAGTTTACAAACTCCTTTGAGGTATATTCTCCTCCATTATCTAACTTGAGTATCTTAATCTTTCTTTCATAAAGATTCTCTATCAAGGCTTTGAATTCCTTGAATTTGTTGAATACTTCATCTTTAGATTTTAAGAAATATATCCAGGTCTTATGAGAATAGTCATCAATAAATGATACATAGTATACATACCCGCTAATGGAGGATGATGGAATTGGGCCACACACGTTTGAATGAATGAGTTCCAATACTCCTTCTTCTTTGCTATCCCTTTTTGGAAAAGGGTTCTTGATATTCTTCCCTTGCGCACATCCATTGCATATGCCTTCTTGATCAACCTTGAGTTCTGGTAAACCTGTGACAGCTTTGCATATGTATGGTAGCACCTTGTAGTTGATGTGGGCCAATCTTCTATGCCAAAGGTCGCATGAGTTTTCAATGGCATGGGTCATGGCAGTTTCTGGGTGACCCTTCAGCTTATATAAGCCATTTTCTTCATTTCCGATGATGATTGCTTCATTTAAGGTTTCTCCCTTAACCCACATAAGAACTTCTCCATCTATGAAGGCAACTCTATAGCCTTTCTTGTCTAAAGCTGATATGGAAAGTAAGTTCTTCTTTAATCCCGGTACATAGAGTATGTCTTTCATTGTTATTGAGTTTTTTGAATCTAGCTTGTAGTTTGATTCTCCTACTCCCTTGATGGGATATTGATAATCATCTCCAAGAGTCACTTTCTGAGAAAACTTGTTTTCTGAAATACAAGAGAGAGTATTTTTCTTACCCATCATGTGTTTTGATGCACCGCTATCAATGAACCATGTGTCCTCTCCAAGTGATACAGATCCTGAGAGAGTTGAGATCAAGACATGGTCCTTAATCATCTTCATAGGTGGTTCTTCATCTTCAGCTATTTGGGCATGTTGCCTTTTGTTCTTCCTCTTGTATTCTTCTCTTCTGATTGTACAAGAATTCGCCTTGTGTCCCATCTTATCACAATGATAGCATTGTATGGATGAGAGATCTTGTCCCTTGCGTTGTCCTTTCTTCTAAAAGTTTCTTGGATGAGATTCTTGATTGTTGAATTTGTTTGATGGTTGAGGTTCTCTATGAGTTTCCCTTTTGAAGTAGGGTTTCTTCCTTCCTCCTTTTGTATGAGTAGCTAGGGCTTGATCATCATCCCTTGCTAGTAGTGCTTCACGATTGGCTACCCTTGTCTCTTCTTGGATGCATTCTTCCCATAGGCTCTTAAACTGTAGTTTCTCCTTTCTGGCACATACGGACTGGATGAAGGCATCCCAAGGTCTTGTGAGACCATTTAGGGATATTATTACAAATTCGTCTTCATCGATGGTGCCTCCAATCACTTTTAACTGTTCTTTTATTTTTGAGATTCGGGAGAAATATTCTTGAATCATTTCTCCTTTCTGCATCTTGGTATTCTTCAATTGAGATCTTAGATTCATCTTTTGGTTGATGTTCTTTCCTTTGTATAGTTTGCTTAGAGAGTCAAACATCTCTTTCAGAGTTTTCTTGGACGATACATACGGGATCAGGTGGTCTTTGATTGAATCTACAATGATTCTTTGAGCCCTGATTGAGTCCTTCTGATGCTTCGCTTTCTCTATGGCATCTTCAGGTTCCTCCACTTCTTCTTTGATGAATCTTGCTAGGCCATTCTCTACAAGGATCAGACCAATCCTATACTTACAAGCACATAAGTTTTCTATGCCTTCTTGTTTCTCAACAAGCTTTGTGCTTGTAGACATCTTGTACTTGAGGCTCTGAAAAATGACAAAAAATGAAAATGCTTAAAGTCAAATTTTGACTTTACCAGGAGGTGCGCTTGGCTGAGGCGAGTAGCCTGGTGTACTTGGATCTGAGAAAATCCAATTTTTACCCCTTCAAATCTGATCTGCGGATTTATGGACTGGTGCTTCTGGTACTTCTGGTACTGGTTTTCTGGCACTTTTGGTACTTTTGTGAAACTAGGGTTTCACTTTGTGGAAGATTCAGCCACTGAAAAGGTGTGCTTTAAGTGCCAAAATGATCCTTGGGGGAGGGCACAACTTTCTAGGTGGTTAGGGAGCTGAAAAGTTTCACTTTTGAAAAACCCTAATTTGCAGGTACTGCACACAGTGACGTTTTTCTCTTGCAAAATATGTTTCCTTCAGTTTGGCTCTGATACCATGTTAATGTCTATGCCATTATTATAGTTCTTTTCATTTCAATAGATAAGAGCAACATAAGAACAAGATCACTGAGAAATACACATTCACAAGAGACACAACATTTATCCTAGGAAACCCTCTAGGGGAAGAAAACCCAGCAAAAACTTCCTTATCATAAATTGCTAATACAATGTTCAAGAGATAACTCAAACCAATATAGATAGTCCTCCCCAAAATATGTGCCACTCTTATCCCTCTCTCCAACTGGTAAGTTGCAGCTTGCCTCTCAAGAATGAGCAAGTGTGTTGTGTAATAAAGTGAGGTGCTAGCCTCTCTCTATATACAAGACTGGCATGTGTGAAGGGTCTTCACTGGCAGGGCCGACTTCTCACTCTGGGTGGGTAAACCCACCTTTAATTTATTTCTGGGTCTCAATAATAACTGCTGGGGCTGACTTCTTATTCTGCCTATTACAATTGTCCATTGACCAATCTGCAAAAGGGGATTTGGTCCTAATACAATTACCGACATGATTAATCCACAATGGAGATTAATCCTATGAATAAAATAACAATAATAATAAGAATACTCTTTGCAGTTACATTATTTCAATAGATCCATCATCTCTTTGAGCTCTGACTTATTTCTTTATGTCCGTGGATTCATCTTTCACTACAATGCCTAAAAGTACAATCTCTTGAACCTGTTCCTTACTTACCTATCCTTCTTTTCTTTTAGTTATTTTCCAAACCTTTCTGTATCTAACATCTTTCTTTTTCTCTGTATAATTTTCTTCATCTCATTTTATTGCCAATCTTGCGATCTTTGGGACCTAGTCTTTGTTTACCTGTTCTTCGTGTTTTTTTATCCATACTTTCTTACATCTGATATCAGTGTTCTCTTTCATGGAACTATTGATCATGCGTCTACAATCACTAGCTATGTGTCCATAATTATGACATTTGTAACATTCAATGTTACGTGGGGCCACATAGGCATTTTTTTCTTGAACATTTCTTTTATAATCCCTGCAATCTGCAACCTTATGTCCAAAGTTAGTATGATAAAAACAATGACCATAAAATAAATTTGCATACTTGGTAGTGAATGATCTTCTTTGTGACATAGTCCTTCTAAATTTTTTCCTTGACAAATGATGATCATGATTGAAGCTTCTTTGTGGCTTGAACATGGATGGTCTTCTTGAAGATGTATCTTCAATAATTTTCTTAGATTCTGGTTGACCATGATTCCTTCCTTTGAGTACTTATGCATAACTCTTTCTATTTTCTTCATTCTTCTTTTCTAGCAACCTAGAGTGCTTCTCTTCATTCTCTATAACTGATGTGGATGTTTCTGTCTCTTTAACATTCTTGTTGAGCTTGATGATTTAACTTCTCAATGTGACAACTTCTTATTCAATCTTTTCAACCTCTTCTTCTTTCTTCATTATTTGAGACTTCATGACTTATTCTGTTCTTTTCACTTCTTCAAGCTGAATTTTTAATGTGATTATTTCTTCTTCAAGTCCTTTCTCTTCTTGGCCAAACTCTACCTCAAGCTGGTTTAGATCGTTAATTATTTCCTTAAGATGATCCGTTAATATCTTCTCTCTCATTTCTGCTTCTTCCTTCTGTGCTTCTATGTTGGCTTCCAAATATTGCTTTTGATATTCAAGATTTTCTTCGATCTTTCTGGCTTCTTCTAGCCGAGTTCTTAAGTTCTCAATGACCTATTGGGCTTCTTAAAAAATGTGAACACTTTCCTTTTATTTCATCTATTCTTTCTTGAGTGACATGTTTTCTTCTCTTAGTTCATCTAAAGCACTAATCAATTCTGCTTCATAATTGTCTTCCTTTTCAATTAGTTTTTCTGTCTCATTTCCTTCATGACATTCTATTTCAAGATGTCCACATTTTTCACAATTAAAGCAAAACAACATACCTTTGGTGATTATGTACTCTTCATCTTTTGAATCTGTTTGACATGGTGAACATAATTCTTCTTGATCTGTATCTGCATCTTCTTTGGAATTTTTTGAATCCATGATGGGTGAAGAATATATGTCATGTAACTTATCCCAAAGTTCTTTGGCTGATGAACATTTGCCAACCTTTTCTCTTACCAGATTAAGTAATCATTCCCAGATGAAATCCATTTCTATTTTGTTATTCTTCTTCAATTCATTCTTGGCTACAGTCTTCTCCCTTTTTGAACTATCATATCCTATAACAAATGATAGCCAAATATAATGTCCCTGTGTCTGTAAAAATACTTTTATCCTTCTACTTCACATCTCATACTTAAAACTATTCTGACCATTAAACATTGGTACTCCATTCTCAGAATAATCAATGATCTCCTTCCAGTGGTTAAGTTGTTCCCTGAAGGAACCAACTCTGATACCAATTGTTGGATTACTAAGAGGGGGGGTGAATCAATAATAGAACAATTTAATCCTTTTTCACCATAAAATGCAAGTGTTATATAAATGTAGCATTATCATCCAATAATCGCAGAGTAAATAAACAATGAACAAATGAGAAATCACACACATACACAATACACTAGTGTTTTACGTGGAAATCCAAAGCGGGAGAAACCACGTAATGATTTTTCTTATATGTCTTTAAGAATTACATTCATTAGAAGCACTAACTTCTTTTCTTTTCCAACTGCAACTGGAAGGAGGCTCCAACCCCCTAGTTTCTCAAGCTACAACCTAAGGGAAGCTCCAACTCCCCAATTCTTTGGCTACAACCAGAAGGAGGCTACAACCCCCTATGTTCTCTGGCTACAACCCGAAGGTGGCTACGACCACTTATCCTTGCCCCATCCAACCATCTTGACATAGAAGTAGAATTATGGAACCACTGTCACACTATCACTAAGAGATATACTGCTGTAAACCTGTACCAATCAACCTACACCAATCAACTTGTACCAATAACCTGAACCATGCATCAACCTGTACCTCAACCTGTAATCAACATATACCATAAACAAGTGCATCAACCATGCACCAAACTGTAGCAAACAACTTGTAATCAACGTGTACCATAAACAAGTGCATCAACCATGCACTAACTTGTACCTCAACCTGTACCATGAACAAGTGCATCAATCATGCACCATGCACCAACTTGTACCTCAACCTGTACCATGAACAAGTGCATCAACCATGCACCAAACCTGTACAAATAACCTGTCACAAAAACCTGCCCAAACAACCTATCACAACAACCTGTCTCATCAATCTTATCAACCAAATCAGATCTACTCACCAAGATCAATCGCCAAGACAACTCTCAAATATGTGCATCAACCAAACATAACACAACAACTCATAATCATCACCAAGATCAATATGTGCTTCTAATAATATACCAAGACAAGTATGCTACATCATCCATAAACCATGTGTCAAAAATAATACTAACAATTGACTCCAACCATGTACCAAGTATGTATCAAATACACATAAAATATGACTCATCAATATGTACCAACATCATCAACTATACACCTCATGTATGTGTCGACTCATCGACTACTTGTCTCAACCATGTACCCAACATGTACCTCAACCAAAATCCCTCATTAATTTCATCATCCAAATATGATTTGTAACTCTATAATAGACCTGGTGTATATGATCACATACCTGCAAACCTTCATTAACTTTAACAACAAGAGACTATCATTTTCATCAAACTTTACTTTAGTCTCACGTGACTAGTTTTGGATTAGTCAACAACCCTAACATGAAATAATCATAACTATGTACCTGTAATGAATAAAGATCTGAAAATAGTACACAATGTTATTCAGTGTATTTTATGCAATTCCTCCAGGTGTCACTACTTGGAACCTCTCAGAAAAGGAGTTATAGCAAAAATGACATACCTTGTTGAATTCTAGCTTATTCTAGAGAGTGAACTTGTAGATCATGCCCCACATAGAATATTTGTTGTATGGATCTAAAAATTGTAGACAGAATACTAAAGACTTTAATATAACCAATACACTTGTTCTTACTGAATTTGGATATGTTATGAAGAAGTTATGACGTTTTTACCCTAAACACTTGTTTTAGACTAATTTCAAGACTAGCCACAAACCCTATTTTCCACAGAGTGTAACTCTAAAAATACAACGACCCACAAGTTGAAATTTGTACCACATCTACTTGGATATGTTTCCTCAATGACCACCCAATTTCACGGTCTGAATCATTCTATAAAAAAATTTATTTCGAAAATGGTGAGATGACCTGTAAATAACATACCCTAGAAAACATCATCAAAATAATTTATCCTCCCTTGAATTTCAGCCTTCTTTACTTGACCTTCCCTCTGAAATTCTACTTAGATATCCTTTGATTAGCTCAGTCACCTGTAGATATTCAATATGCTCAAGTGTGATTAAAATTAGAGAGCCTTGCCTCTTATTTATACTTTCATGTAGCTTCCTCAAGGGGTTACCTTTTAACCATCTTAACCCATTTTCCCTATTTTAGGGTTAACCCACTTCTAATTTCTCCATTAACTTTATTATTTAAATAATTTCTTTTGTATTCACTTTGAATTATAGTACAGTCATCACTTCACTTTATTATTTACCTTCTAAAATCTCTTAAACCACTTGACTACTTTGACCTTTTGTGGCTTCTAGATGACTCATGGGTGTTCTCCAACTTCACATGGCCATAACTCTCTAATCGTGAGAAGTTACATGATGTTACACATACCACTGGAAATGGAATGACATGTACTATCCATATAGAATATTGTTGCCTGCAAATGTATCAAAACTCATACCATTATCCATGAATCAAACTTGGTTCCATTACCCAAACCTGAGTTCTCCAACTTCTCATGTCCATAACTCTCTAACCGTGAGAAGTTATGTGACATTCCAGATACCACCGGAAATGGAATGACATGTAATATCCATCTAGAATAGTCTTACCTTAAAATATGTTAAAATTCATACCATTATACATGAAACAACCTTGGGTCCATTACCCAAACCTTTGTGCTACCAGAATTCTCTACCAGGCTTTCTCCAAAGGTTGACATCAATCAATAAGGGTTGAAATCAATATACAATATCACTCTCCAATGGTTGACATCAATGACAACCAACTGTCCATCAACCTAAGCCAACTGTCTAACATATATTTGCTTTCAGGGGGGCATGGAGCCTCCGCACTCTATCCCACCACCAAAGCTTATCCCCAATTAAAACAACCTCCGCTTGGGTTATGTATCCAAGTTTTGTTGTAAAAGAACTAGTGGTTGGGTTTTTAGACCAACACAATGAATATTCTTTGTCTTCTTTCAATCTAACATAGATAAAATTCCAACATAATCATGCCATTCTACTTCCAGTGGGATTGATAATCCTAATTCCTGATCTGATTTCCACCCTAGCTGAACTATTAGATCGTGGATGGATATTTCAGATCCTAAACATAGAAACACCCTATCATGTGTAGTTTCTCAAGGAGGGGTTCTGAAAGCCTGAAGTTATTGGCCGCTCCTATCCATGGTTCCTTGCCCACTCTAAAGTTTTTCCCATTACCAATATGCCACACAGTCCACGTACTAATAAGAAAATGTCTATAAATGCTTTCCATACAATAGAATAATTATTGGCAATATTTCGAGGATTTCAAAACCATTCCTCTATAGAGAGGCCCCCGAGGCATTTTGAGATCATTACTCTCCCCCACAATGATATGATGTAAGTAATCCTCCCTAAATTTCTTGTTGCTAGGGATTGGATGAGAAGGAATATATTTTTAATACCCCAACCACCTAAGTTCTTGAGTTGAGAAATTATTTCCCGACTTACCAATGGAATCCCCTTAGACTTTTTACTTCCCATCCACATAAAATGAGAACACGTCTTATGTATTTTTGAGAGTATACCTTTGGGAATTTTCAAAATAACAGACTAATAGAGTAGAATGCTTTCCAAAACTGCTTTCAAAAGTACCAAGTGACCTCCTCTCGATAGCCATTTTTTACACAAAAGGACATACATTCCTCTATCTTAATGGAGAGCCATGTCTAGTCTTCTAATGATTAAGAGTTGGGTTTTAAGACAAAACCAAGATATTTCATTCCTTCTTAAATCAATTTGCAGAGGAAAGAGAGAACTTCATTCAATTGATCCTGCAAGTCCAAACTAAGAAAGTGGAAAAATAGACATGATTTGGTATTGATTTCCATGCCAATGATTGAAGAATACATCTCTAGAGCATTTTTTAGAGACACAAATTCTTGGTGAGAACCTGCATCGAATATCAAAATGTCGTCAACAAACAACAAATGTGAAATGACCTCTGAGAGGGAAATTTTGACACCATACATATCTTCCTTTACCTTTGCATCAACCATGATCCTACTTAGATCGTCGACAACAATAAGAAGAAGAAATGGGGACATGGGACATCCTTGGCGAAATCCTCTAGAAGAGGATTTTTTATTTTGAAGAACTGTTGATTAGGACAGTGAAAGAAGATGTGTTGACACACTCCATGATTCAGTTGACCACATAAAGGCTCATCCCCATTTGAGCCAACACCAACTGTAGATAAACCCAATTAACCTTGTCTAAGGCTTTCAATAAGTCGAGTATGAGCACAACTGAAGTAATTATTTTTGTATTTATAAAATGGAGGACTTCCTAATCCAAAGCCACAACATTGTGGATTTTTTTGTGGAATAGGAACCCAAATTTTCTTCTGAGATGATCTTGCTCAACATAGGTTTGAGCATGTTTGAAATTATTTTAGAGATCAACTTATAGACAATGTTACAACAAGATATAGGTTTGAAGTCCTCAAAGGACCTAACATCTTGCTTCTTAGGGATCAACACTGTTGAGGAAAAGATATGAATTTATCTTACTCAAGCATTTTCAAATCTTGTTTGGCTAAGGAGAGATAGTCGAGAATATTACCCTATGTTTATAGCCTCAAAAAGTGTTTCCCAATCCACAAGTATTAATTACGAGAGCTTAGGCTTATTTTTTTAAATAAAAGATTGTTACAAAATATAACAAATATAATTTTCTGAATATAATGGATTGCAAAAAAGTAAACATGGAGATCAAAAGAAAAAATACCAAGTCACATACTAACACAGATGAGACAGAATAGAAATCGCTTTATTTCATATCAAGAAATCAAAAGAATCGTTCTCTTTACAAAAATACCCGTGGGGGCATGGACCAAGGTCAAACTTAGATATCCCCGATGAAAACCATACAAAAGGACTGACAAGAACTAAAAACTGAACTTTAAAATCTGGATCAGCTTGCCACAAACTACTGCCCACTTGACTCTGCACAATATCCTTTATCATTCATGAAATTTAATTCATAAACAAAAAAGTCTACACAAACTATCAAAGATAGATCAACACCTCTGAAACAAGCATTTGAATGATATGGTTCAGGTTTGAACCTTGTTGTCTACAATAGGACCCTGCTGTCATAAAAGAGAATTAGGATTTTAATGAATTGAAGAATGAATAAAAACTGAACTATCTCAATAAGAGCAAACCTTAGTATGCTTTCTCCTTCTATTCTCCCCTTGTTCTTCCTTCTCATTTGGATTTTATGCATTCCAAATTAGTTGAAGTAGTTCAACTACCTCATTTAGTTAAGTTAACTAAAGCCCAACTAACTTTTAATTTAAAGGAGGAAATAATAATAATAATAATTAAGGGTCTTTTATTAAATAATAACTAGTAGGTGGGACCCCTTGTGACTCCCTCTATTTCTTAACAAAATAAACACAATTAAACAATCAATCAAACACATGCCTCCTTGTGGCTCCCATAATTATTTTCACAATTTGAAATTTAAATATCAGAAATATTTCAAATTATATCCAAACATGTAAATATCCATAATATCCAAAAATAGTTTGATGTTCAAAACTTTCAGCAATCCACTGTCCTCAATAAATCAATAATAAATACATAATCAAAAACCATATTTTCCACTTTGAGAGGCAATTTTTCCTTTGTTGTTGCTATCCCCTTTAGACTTACCTGAATTAGCCTTAGGTTGGGTGGAACCTTGAGGCTTGATCTCACTAATGACATGGGCGCAGTCATCTCTCAAGTGAATATAGGATGATACTGACTTGGCTGAGTCATTTGAAAGAGAGGAGGGAGCGACAACAACTTTACCTTTAGCATGCACATGGTGGGCCTCAATTTTGAGTCTTTTGCTTGCGTGGGAGGACTGTACAAGTGAGTGTGTAGGGGCAATCTGAACATTTGGGTTAACAAGTGGAGGAGGAGGAGGTAATGGAAAATTTAGCCATCCACGATGGTGGGAGACTGTTGGATGAACAATCTCCTGTCATCCATCATTCTCGGGAACTGCAAGTTGCAAAGATACATGAGGGGGCACATGGATACCAGGAACATGTTGGGGCTGGAAAGGAGGCCTCTCTGGCCTAGGCTAGACTATCCCTTGTCCAATTCAATTGAAAACTCCAGCTTGAAAGAGTTGGTTTAACTATTGAGGATCGAAATCGAAATGTATTGAGAATCTGGGCCTTCTAGGCCCTCTATTCCAGTTTCCTCTGCCCTTACTGTTTCAACCATGACTTCCTGTGCTGAAGAATCTCATCCTGTATGCAACAATTATTAGCAACTAGCTCTTAAACAAACCATACATGACATTCTCTTAATATAAAACAAAGTTTGGCTCATCAATTAACATAAGAACCACGCAATCCAATCCATAAAATTTATTTAATAATTGTCAATTGAGCAGGGGGTGAAACAAGGTTCATGGCATATCTGGGGGGATTGTATTGAGTGAAAAAGTGATATCATGACAGGCAGTAAGAACATGATTATTCCTCGACAATTCATTAAATAACTGACTGTGCAATAATACCAAAACATATTAGCTACTATCTATCTTTGTGTTATTTTTTATCACTGCCATACAGAGTTTTAATTTAATTTTAGTGAATAGGGCGTGCAAAATGAATTTGGGATCGTGAGAGGATTTATAATGAGCAAAAAAGTGAGAAAATGAGAGCGAATTAAATGGATACCGTTCATAAAATAAATTAAACCAATAAGCTATCATAACTATGTTTCAAATTTAATCCAAAAAGCATCCACTTCCAAGACCAAAACATTCATTGTTCCTCAATTGCATACAAACTGCTTGTTGTCTCAATAAAACAATTTCATTTCCCATAAATCTTCAATTTATAACAGTCTGTGTATTATGACTTATGCAACATTTCCAATTCAACAATAACAATGTAACCATTCGAACCACAATATTGCATGTGCTAACGTTGATCTCTTCTTTTAAAATAAACAAAACATGCACAATGATCCTTGTTATCTATGCCCAACATTCATCCTTGGTACCCACGATATACAATCAAAAGTTATTGTCCTCTAACAAAAATCAGGCCCGATTTAAACACACATAGGTTGCTTTTAAAATCATGAATAGACTTAAGAGCATGCTCGGTGAACCAATCATACACATGTCTCTATCATATAATTGACACAATCTTGAATCGAAAACAACAGTCAACCCCCAAAATTGTAACCCTAAGCCTGATCTCTGGTGACCCATAGAACCATATGATGTATGAAGAGAACATAACGATACTGCCACATAAGTATCTTCTTTAAACTTTGACAGAATCATGATCTTTCTTGATGAAATAATCACTCACACATGTGTCTTCTTAACTTAAATGTAATCATGATCAAGCTAGGATTAATCACAATAATAAAGACCATAATTGACAAGAAGGGCAAGTCTCGGGTGGTAGTTAACCATACTTGTGTTTTCTGTTCAAACAAATTCATCACAAAGAGGACACACATAGATTTAACCAAGAGATGGTTCTTGAAGCGAGTGAACCCATACCATTAAAATTTCCAGTCATTAAACCCGAAATCTTGACAAACCCCAGGAGGTGCCTGAGGGACATAGAAGCAAGTCAGACTCCAAATTGAGCTCTTTAGAAATTAAATGCAGAGAGTTGACGAAAGTCTACTTGACTTTAGAAAACATAGAGAGCTCATAGTCTTTTACGTCCCCATATCCATTTACCACTGAGTAACAACCACAGGCCACAAATATAATCTTGAACGAATAGAGAGCCATAATCTTTAAAAACACCATAGTCCTTCAACCTATAAACCCAATATTTTGATAGGAACCATAATGGAATGTCCGAGTGGAAAATAAGGCAATTCAAGTTAGACAACCCAGACACACACATATGCTTCTAAATTTTTTTTGCAGAGAGGAACAAGGGTTAATTTAACAATGAAGGGTATTTGAAAACACAGAGATACCATGTCTCTTTCCAACACCCAGGAGGTCGATAAATTTTGAAAATAATTGATAGTGAAGCCACACAACATAACAATTGTCATTATAGCAGGTATGAGAGGGGTGGGTGTGAAAACTCTTCACAAATCCTATCCATTCAATACATACACAGACCTGCATTAAACATTCGGGGCCAACCAAGATTGGAATTGTGGAAAGATTTCAGTGAAATGACAGTAAAGAACGAGTCATCAACAATAGCTTGGGGCTTATACAAAATAACCATATCACTATCGAATGTTGCATTGCAACTTGGATAAAGAATCACGACCACGACCGAGAGGGGAAAAGATTTAACAACAATTGATACAGATAATGGTGGTTAAAACCCCTCAACCATAAAAACAGAGCTCGTTGCACCACTGTTACCATTATTTCACAGAGAACCATCATAAAAAACCAATCTGACCGAGTAAACAACCAATGCACAAACTTTATAATCGATAACACCCATTACTTCGCTTATAAATGACAACATTTCACAGTAATCACATAGAACCCAGAACACAATATTTACACTCATTCAAAAACTCAAGAAAACACAGAACCCATGCAATCCTTAGCCACCATTTGATTCATAATACAGAGAGTCCATCATGGATGGAAAGATAAGAGCCATACCTATGGGAAAATTGCTTGAATGACGAACTAGTCAAGTTTTCCCCTTCCAATCCTGAAAACGCGGAGCTTCCACAACCAACAGAGCAACAATGCAACTATGCTAGGGTGACGGGCTCAAGGGAGGTTTGGAGTGACGTGCAGTAAATGCACATCGCTTCCTCACCTGGCCCTATTCAAATCCATGTACGAGCCAATAAACTAACATAACATCCACCATTAACATCAAACGATATCCAATCCCAAAATTCAATGCCATATCCTTTGTATAAACTCGATACCATATCAATTGCATAGTGCGCCACCCGAGACATATAACTTATACCTTAACTTTATGTCATAACTTTAACAATAATCATGTATTAACATTACCATATGTGCCTCTATATTATATTTTAAACAAAATCACATAGTATAACAACTAGGCAATGGCCTTAGGAATTATCCATAGTTCATTTATTTTTGTTTTGATCAAACTCCCATTTTATTATCCTTTGCATAAATCATATATGGATTAGTAACCAATGTTATAACATAACATAACATAGAACCTGTAAACAATATGATTCTCATAACCATAGAACTTCCCTGTATCGCAAGTAAATATCAACATCATTTAGCCACAATGGATCAACCACCCATTTATCATATCAAATGAGACCAAGTCTGCATCGTCAAAAGTGTAGGATTGTGTATGCAATATCATAACAACAACAACATATGAGCGTAACATGTCCATTTTTTGCGCCTCTAGTCTACAAGGGGGTCCCAACTACTAGTTAAATATTATTATCATAAATAAATAATAGCGTTTAGCAATCCTTTGCAGACATAATTCATCGTTGCAATTTTAATCGTCAACAAACCGGTGACTCCATAGGGAAATTTGTTTCCAACAGATTAAGAACTCATAATGTCTAGTTTTGCAGATCATGTTACATCAGATCAAGAAGATATACATCAAAATGACTATGCAACAGGGGGAAGTGAGCGGATTTAAGGGGAAAATGACTTGGATTTTGGGAATAACTCATGGAAAGTGTTAAGTATGAGGGGGTTTATCCCTGTAAGTATAACCATTCAATTAATCATAGTAAAGCATTCTTGACTTCAAGGAGAAAATTTTTCTGGTATGCTCTTTTGAAACTTGGAGCGGATGGAAGAAAAGGGAAAGCAAAAGAGGGATAAAACCAACTATCTTATAAAACAACAATTGTAGCAGATAAGAATTTCAATGATGCCTTCGAGGGGAACATCATGACAGCTGTGTAACCTGATTCTTATTGATTAACAATACTTTGCAGAATATCGTCGTTGTGGAAAAACTCATCCAACATTTTATTTTGACCAGAAATGAAGTCAAATAAAAAAAAAAATAACAAGAAATGAAGTCAAATAAAAACAAAATAACAAGAAATGACATAGCAGAAATGAAACAGTAGGATTGAAATAAGAAACAGAAATGTAAAATCGAAGAAAATAAAACAAACTATAATACAAAAAACATTCCATACAACGTTAAAACTTTTAAGTTGGTTCCACGTAGTGTTTTAAGTGGGAACCGTTAATGCTATAGGAAAACAATTACTCTTGTAAGTCCTTTAGGATGTAAGGGTTTGCGCCCAGGACAAAAGCGATCTTAAAAGGACCCAACCATAATTTTCGAAACTTTGAATGCCTTCCTCTATCAGCATGAGCTGAATCCCACAACAATACTTTCTCATTAACCTTAAATTTGACAACCTTAACACTTTTGTTGAAATATCTTTTAGCAGTCTGTTGTCTTCTCTTTATATTATCCAAGGCAAACGTCCTTTGCTCCTCTAAAGCCAAAAGTGCATTCATTATGTGAGAAACATCATAAGAATTTAATTCTTCTACCTGTAGCATTAATGTTAGGGAGGAAAGTTTCAACTCTGTAGGTATAATGGCTTCTTGACCATAAACAAGTTGGAAAGGAGTGCAACTAGTGCTCACCTTGGCGATAATGCGATCTGCCCAAAGGGCATAAGTGAGGAGAGTGTGCCATTGACAAGGCTTATCTTCAATGAGCCTCTTGATAACTCTAACCAAATTCTTATTGGTAGACTCGGCCTACCCATTACCTTGGGGATAATAAGTTGATGATGTAAAATGTTTAACCCCCAATTTAGCTAAAAATTGGGTCAGCTTAGCAGAAATAAAGGCAGGACCATTGTCTGTAATAATTTCCAAAGGAAGACCAAATCTGGAAAAAATATTAGTTTCAAGAAAAGAAATCACATGCTCATCCTATGAATGCTTAAGCGGGACAACTTCACTCTATTTCGTAAAATAGTCTTTAGTTGTCAAGATAAAAACTTGCCCTGCTGAAGATGGAGGATTATAGGACCAATAAAGTCCAAACCCCATTTTGAAAAAGGAAAGTCGGGGAGGACAAGTTGTAAAGGCATAGCATAAAGACGTTCTTTCCCAACAAACTTCTGGCACTTGTCACAAGATCTTGAAAAATTATAAGAATCACAAAATATTGAAGGCCAATTGTACCCTTTCCTGATAATCTTAAAAGCAGTGGTTTTAGCAGAAAAGTGATCTCCTACATGAATAACAGAATTTGAAGATCCATGAGTCTCTTGCAACAATTTTTGTGCTTCCTCATTGTTCACACAACAAAGTAACATACCATCGACATATCTCCTAAACAAGAAGTCTCATATAATGACGTATCTAGCAGATTCGAGGTGGAGCCTTCTTCTTTGATGAGTATCTAAGTTATCTGGACATCTTTGATTTTGCAAGTAATACATCAGATCTTTATACCAAGGATGTTCAGACACATGAAGGATTTGATTTTCGATGTAAAACAATGTTGATAGAGAGTTATCTTGTTCATCAATTTCTTCACTCATTTCAACATGTTGAGCTAAGTGAAGGGCTAAGTCACGTCCCTTGATAGTTTTAGAAGTCATGATGGTTAGATCATGCTTATGAATCTTGGCAAGCCAATGTGCAAGCTTCCCTGAAAGATAAGTCTGTGAGAGAAAAAACTTGACAACAGGTAAAGGGACTTTTACCAGCGTATGCTTACCTAAGATGAAGTGGCAAAAATTTTCAATATCTTTAACAAGAACGAAAGCATGCTTTTCAATAAAACAATATTTAAACTCATCATCTAACAAGCTTTGACTCATGTAAGCCATTGGTTTTTCATTACCTTTGTCATCACATTGCATGAGGATAGCATAAACTGCTTCTTCTGTGGCATTAGTATATATCATAAATTCCTTCTCAAAATCTGGCTTCGCCAAAATCGGTGCAAAATTGATTGCGTTCTTGATCCCTAAAAAAGGATTTTCGACATCATATGTCCAATAAAAGGAGTGATCTTGCTTAAGAAGATTATGAATTGGATTTACCATTACAGCAAAATCAGGACCAAACCTACAGACAAAGTTAATAGCACCCATGAAGGCTTGAACCTCCTTTTTGGAAGTAGGAGCAGGAATATTTAGGATAGCAACAATCCTTTCGGGATCTATGCTTATTCCTAAATAAGAGACAATGTGTCCAAGGAGCTTTCCCTTGGTAATGCCAAAAATAGACTTAGAAGGATTTAAAGAAATGTCAAAGTTTCTACATCGCATGAGAATCTTTCTAATATGACCGAAATGATCTGATCGGTTTTTAGAATACACAGTTAAGTCATCAAGATAAATCTAAATAATTTTACCGATCAAATCGTCAAAAGCTATTTGCATAGCACTTTGAAAATTGGCACCTACATTAGATAATCCAAAAGGCATATGTTCATAAGAGAAAGTGCCCCAACGAGTAATAAAAGTGGTTTTATATTTATCTATCCTTTTCACATTGATTTGATTGTAACCAGAAAAACTGTCAAGTAAGGACATCATCTGTGACCATGCAACTTGCTACAAAATCATTTCCATATTAGGGAGAGGAAAACGGTCTTTAACACTGGCCCTATTCAATGCGCAAAAATCAACGCATAATCTAATCTGACCTGTTGCTTTCCAAACGAGAACCAAATTAGAAACCCACTCAAAATACTTAACATGGAAAAATATCCCAGCCTTCAAGCGTTTTTCCAACTCCTTTCGAGTAGTTGCTTCCAGTGCAGGGTTAATGGGTCTTTGTTTTTTCCTAACTGGTTTTATGCCTTCCTTGATAGGAATGGCATGATGCATAATAGTAGGATCAAAACCACGAATATCCTCATAAGACCAAGCAAAAACATGTTGAAATTCACCAAGCAACTTAGTGAACTTCAATTTTTCTTCATCAGAACATTGGGCACCTATTTTAACATTGTTTGGAGAGTCGGGTGTTCCAATGTTCAAGAAAATGGTTTCGCACACTTTCCTTTTTTACTCCTCTTCTTTATTTTTTCTTTGTTTCCTACATCACTCGATGAAAATGAACTTTCTAGAGGAGGCAAGCCCTTAGTAATTTTGTTATCTTCCATGGATATAATTTCCTTAGGCTTATAAGGTTCATTTTGAATGAAATCACATATGCTCTCATCATTAGGGAAGACCTACCATAACTCTACATTTTCAGGGATATGCGGATGATACAAATATTGAAAGGTGCAATCAGGTCTTTTTGGCAGAAGTTGTCAAGTAGGAGAGGCTGCAAAAACAGCTAAACTGTTAGCCATTGAATTCAATTCCCTTTTAACATGAGTGATGTTGAAATATAGTAAGCTCGAGATAAGTGCCCAAACAGTTTGGGTGTAACATTTCATTAACTTGTTTCTAGGAGAATATATCTTACGTATAAGGTTTACAACAAATTTGGAATCCCCAAAAACTGTAAGGTGACCACAACCTAAATTATAGGCATTTTCAATGCCTAACAGTAACACTTCAAATTCAGTGACATTGTGTGTGCAAGAAAACTCTAACATATAGGAAAAGTTATGAATTTTACCCACAGGAGAGTACAAGATAATACCAACTTTGTTTCCTTCATTGGAGCATGAACCATCAAAGTGCATATGCCACAACCCATCCTCTATGTCGATTTGTTCCAAGGCAGTGTTGTCCTCATACGCAAAAATGGAGTACACTCCTAGGTCCTCCTCGATATAATTCACATTAGGTTGTGGGATGCTTTCTATATAAAGTGAAATTATCCCCTCCCTTAGAACTATGATGTTTTTACCATTTCGAGAAACACATAAGTGTGTCCCTTCGAGTGAGAGATATCCACCCATCAAAGATTGCTAATCTCTTCCTAAGATGATCGAGTAATTACTCACTGGCATATCAATTACCTGAATATTAAGGGTTGTCCTTATTTCATGATGTGCGCACAAAACCAAGGTCATGTCCTTGATTCCACCTATGGTTGTTTGTTGTAAACTATTATAAGAGAGCATGCTTTTGGAATTTTCATTTGTACAAGACAAGCCTAGCTCTTCCATAATAATCTTCGACATTACACTTGGGCCCAAACTGTCGTCAATGAAACAACAATGGGCTCTTTTATCCATAATCTTTACATAAATAAAAAAACGGGGGGTTCTTTACAGGGTGTCTAAAGTTATGTACACCTACTTTATTTACAATTGAATCCTCTTCATCTACCTCTTCAAAGAAGTTGTCTACAATGGAAGATTTTCCTTTCGTAAAAAATTTCAGATGCTTTCATTGCTCAGGGAAGGTAACCATGTCCAGGAGGGTAGCATCAAATTTAATATTAGCCAAATGATTGAGAATGTTGTATTTGGAAGAGGGAATAGGAGAGGTAGTTCCTTGACTGCCAGGAGCCTTAGAAACCTGAACAGTAGCAGCTAGTGAAGATGATCTTGGGCTAGAATAAGTGCAAGGAGGATCATACTTACCTTTTGGAGCATAGGATTTATTCCTAGTATTTATGATCATAACATCCTCTGGATCTGCAAAGTCTAGGACAAAAATAGTAGTTTTAGGTCTTTTACCAAAGATTTTATCTCTGGAAATCTTCTTTACTTCACACGTACTTTCCTCATGATGTTCCTCACAAAAGTTACACCAACTACGAGGAATGATGGCTTTAGGTTGAAAGTTATTTTCATTAAGATTCTTAAAAGGTGGTGAAGAAGAAGATGAGGCCCCAGGGGTAAGAGAGGGGACATTTCCTTTCCACTCATACGCTATCATTTGATTATTCATGCCATGTACAAGTTGTAAGAGGACAGACATATCCGTCTATTTAATTGAATCTCCCTTAGGAAGACATGTTCTTTCAAGTTGTTCTTCATACTCTAAACAAGTATGCAAAGCAGAACCAAGGTTATCAATGTCCTTTTCCTCAAGCCCGTGATGATAGGGAGAAGGTGGAGCATTATAATAATGCATTAAAGTGGCTTGGTTCTGAGGGCGAATAATTTTGGGGATTTGGTTATATAATTTGGTGAAACGCAAGTTGAAAGACTTTATAGTTTCACCATCCTTATAAGCAATGTTATTGTACTCTCGTAACAACTTAGCTAGGATTTTGGACCGCCCATAGGTATAGTTGAACCAATAGACTAACTCCTCCCAAGTAGAAATAATCTTAGGAGGAAGGTCAAAGAAATCGGTTGCAGCCTTCCCTTCAAGGGAATTAACAAATAAGTGCATACAAGTGTCATTGTCATTGGCTCCTATGTTGTGACAGGCATTAGAGAATGCCACCAAGCATTCATTCGTAGTGACCGTGTTATTCCATGAAAACCTAGGGAGATCCTCTTTGAATTTAGGAAGTGGATGAGTAGCAGGTGCTAGGTTAAGAGGGGAGGAAACATGTCACAGAGCAGTTGTAGCATCTTCTTCAAACTGAAAAAGACCATACTTTTTAATGACTTTGGCGAGGTTTGTAGTAGATTGGGTAGGGACTTGATGACTATATAAGCTACCAATCACTGACGAGGCTGAAGGTTGAGATGAAGAAGCACCTCCAGTGCCACCAGAGAGACCACTAGATTCCATCTTGTGAACAATAGGTAAGGGAGAGAAAGACGAACTGGATGAATCAGAAAAATTTCTCCTTAGAGTGCTTTGTTGGGCTGACAAAACAACGTTTATTCTTCCTATTTCAACAATAGGATTAATCTCAAGTGATAAACCTCTTCTTCTCCTAGAGATGTGAGGGTTTAAGGACATTAAAAGAAGATCAAAACTGTAGGAAAAAGAAAAACTATGGTTGATTCCTAGGTTGTCTTTGCCTAGCTTCCCAACATTCTTGGACACTTGTGTCTTGTTCAATCGCTTCCCATGAGCGTTCAAGTTCAACCCAGGTATTAGCGGTCTCTAATATGGTATTAAACAAGGTTAAAGCAATGTTGGTTTGATCTTTGAGACCGAGCTCAATATTGGGTTGCCTTGCAACAGGTACAGTGATGAAGAAAAGAAACAGTCAAAGAATCGAAAGCAATGAAATAAATAAATTCAATGAAAATCAAGCTTATAATCATCCAGAGAGATATTGAAGATCTCCCCAGTATGGTTGCCAAATAAATGTTGAGGACAATATATGAATTTATCTTACTCAAGCATTTTCGAATCTTGCTTGGCTAAGGAAAGATAACCGAGAATATTACCCTATGTTTATAGCCTCAAAAAGTGTTTCCCAATCCACAAGTATTAATTACGAGGGCTTAGGATGATTTTTTTAAATAAAAGATTGTTACAAAATATAACATTTTTGTATAATTTTCTAAATATAACAGATTGCAAAAAAGTAAATGTGGAGATCAAAAGAAAAATACCAAGTCACATATTAACACATATGAGACAGAATAGCAATCGCTTTATTTCATTCCAAGAAATCAAAAGAATCGTTCTCTTTAAGAAAATACCCGTGAGGGCATGGACCAAGCTCAAACTTAGATAAGCCCGATGAAAACCATACAAAAGGACTCTGACAAGAACTAAAAACTTAACTTTAAAATATGGATCAACTTGCCACAGACTGCTACCCAATTGACTGTGCACAATATCTTTTATCAATCATGAAATTTAATTCATAAACAAACAAGTCTACAGAGACTATCAAAGATAGATCAACACCTCTGAAACAAACATCTGAATGATATGGTTCAACTTTGAACCTTGTTGTCTACAATAGGACCATGCTATCATAAAAGAGAATTAAGCTTTTAATGAATTGAAGAATGAATGAAAACTAAACTATCTCAATAAAACTCAAGAGAAAACCTTAGTATGTTTTCTCCTTCTATCCTCCCCTTATTCTTCCTTCTCATTTGGATTTTATGCATTCCAAATTAGTTGAAGTAGTTCAACTACCTCATTTAGTTAAGTTAACTAAAACTCAACTAACTTTTAGTTTAGAGGAGGAAATAATAATAATAATAATTAAGCGTCTTTTATTAAATAATAACTAGTAGGTGGGACCCCTTGTGACTCCCTTTATTTCTTAACAAAATAAACATAATTAAACAATCAATCAAACACATGCCTCCTTGTGGCTCCCATAATTATTTTCACAATTTGAAATTTAAATATCAGAGATATTTCAAATTATATCTAACATGTAAATATCCATAATATCCAAAAATAGTTTGATGTCCAAAAATTTAAGTAGTCCACTGTCCTCAGTAAATCAATAATAAACACATAATCAAAAACCATATTTGCCACTTTGAGAGGCAATTTTTCCTTTGTTGTTGCTATCCCCTTTTGACTTCCTTGAATTAGCCTTAGGTTGGGTGGAACCTTGAGGCTTGATCTCACTAATGACATGGGAGCAGTCATCTCTCAAGTGCATACGAGATGATACCGACTTGGCTGAGTCACTTGAAGGAGAGGAGGGAGAAACAATAGTTGTACCTTTATCATGCACATGGTGGGCCTCGGTTTTGAGTATTTTGCTTACGTGGGAGGATTGTACATGTGAGTGTGTAGGGGCAATATGAACATTTGGGTTAACAGGTGGAGGAGGAGGAGGTAATGAAAAACTTGTCCAACCACGATGGTGGGAGACTGTTGGGTGAACAATATCCTACCATCCATCATTCTCGGGAACTTCAGGTTGCAAAGATACATGAGGGGGCACAAGAATACCAGGAACATGATGGGGCTGGAAAGGAGGCCTCTCTAGCCTAGGCTAGACTATCCCTTGTCGAATCCATTAAAAAAATCCATCTTCAAAGAGCTTGTTTAACTCTTGAGGATCGACATTGAAATGTATTGAGAATCTAGGCCTTCTAGACCCTCTATTCAAGTTTCCTCTGCCCTTAGTGTTTCGACCATGACTTCCTCTGCTGAAGAAGCTCATCTTGTATGCAACAATTATTAGCAACTATATCTTAAACATACCATACATGACATTCTCTTAATATGAAACAAAGTTTGGCTCAACAATTAACATTACACCCATGCAATCCAATCCATAAAATTTATTTAATAATTATCAATTGAGCAGGGGGTGAAATAGGTTTCATGGGATATATGGGGGGGATTGTATTGAGCGAAAAAGTGATATCATGATAGGGAGTAAAAACATGATTACTACTTAACAATTCATTAAATAACTGACTGTGCAATAATACTAAAACATATCAGGGATGGTGGGAGACTGTTGGGTGAACAATCTCCTGCCATCCATCATTCTCGGGAACTTCAGGTTGCAAAGATACATGAGGGGGCACAAGGATACCGGGAACATGATGGGGCTAGAAAGGAGGCCTCTCTAGCCTAGGCTGGACTATCCCTTGTCCAATCCAATTGAAAAATCCAGCTTGAAAGAGCTTGTTTAACTCTTGAGGATCGACATCGAAATGTATTGAGAATCTAGGCCTTCTAGGCCCTCTGTTCCAGTTTCCTCTGCCCTTAGTTTTTCGACCATGACTTCCTCAGCTGAAGAAGCTCATCCTATATACAACAATTATTAGCAACTAGATCTTAAACATACCATATATGACATTCTCTTAATATGAAACAAAGTTTGGCTCAATAATTAACATTAGACCCATGCAATCCAATCCATAAAATTTATTTAATAATTGTCAATTGAGTAGGGGGTGAAATAGGTTTCATGGGATATCTGGGGGGATTGTATTGAGAGAAAAAGTGATATCATGACAGGGAGTAAAAACATGATTATTGCTCGACAATTCATTAAATAATTGACTGTGCAATAATACCAAAACATATTAGTTGCCATCTATCTCCGTGTTATTTTTTATCACTATCATACATAGTTTTAATTTAATTTTAGTGAACAAGGCATGCAAAATGAATTTGGGATCGTGAGGGAATTTATAATGAGCAAAAAAGTGAAAAAATGAGAGGGAATTAGATGGATATTGTTCATAAAATAAATTAAATCAATCAACTATCATAATTTTGTTTCAAATTTAATCCAAAAAACATCCACTTCCAATAACAAAACATTCATTGTTCCTCAATTGCATACAAAATTCTTGTTGTCTCAATAAAACAATTTAGTTTCCCAGAAATCTTCAATTTATAACAGTCTGTGTATTATGACTTATGCAACATTTCCAATTCAACAGTAACAATGTAACCATTCGAACCACAGTACTTCATGTGCTAACACTGATCTCTTCTTTTAAAATAAACAAAACATCCACAATGATCCTTGTTATCTATGCCCAACATTCATCCTTCGTACCCAGGATAAACAATCAATAGTCTTTGTCCTCTAACAAAAATCAGACCTGATTTAAGCACACACATGTTCCTTTTACAATCATGAACAAACTTAAGAGCATGCTCGGTGAACCAATCATACACAGTTCTCTATCATATAATTGACACAATCTTGAATTGACAACAACAGTCAACCCAAAAAAATGTAACCTTGAGCTTGATCTTCGTGTGGATCAATATATAGATACATCCTTTTAAAATGAATGACCCACAAAACCATATGATGTATGAAAAGAACATAACGATACTGCCACATAGGTATCTCCTTTAAACTTTGACAGAATCATGATCGTGCTTGATGAAATAATCACTCACACATGTGTATTCTTAACTTAAATGTAATAATTATCAGGCTAGGATTAATCACAATAATAAAGACGATAATCAACAAGAAGGGAAACTCTCGGGTGGTAGGTAACCATACTTTTCTTTTATGTTCAAACAAATTCATCACAGAGAGGACACACAGAGATTCGACCAAGAGATGGTTATTGAAGCGAGTGAGCCCGTACCCTTAAAATTTCCACAGTCGTTAAACCCAAAATCTTAACAAACCCCGGGAGGTGCCCGAGGGAGATAGAAGAAAGTCAGACTCCAAGTTGGGCTCTTTAGAAATTAAATGCAGAGAGGTGACGAAAGTCTACTTGACTTTAGAAAATATAGAGAGCTCATAGTCTTTTATGTCCTCATATCCATTTACCATTAAGTAACAACCACAAGATGCAAATATAATATTGAACGAATAGAGAGCCATACTCTTTAAAAACACCATAGTCCTTCAACCTATAACCCCAATATTTTGACAAAACCATAAGAGAATGCCCAAGTGGAAAATAAGGCAATTGAAGTTAAACAACCCAGACACACACATATGCTTCTAAAAAAAA
>ML828103.1:18998-38632 GCA_009831015.1 Picea engelmannii | reverse complement strand
GAGACATATAACTTATACCTTAACTTTATGTCATAACTTTAACAATAATCATGTATTAACATTACCATATGTGCCTCTATATTATATTTTAAACAAAATCACATAGTATAACAACTAGGCAATGGCCTTAGGAATTATCCATAGTTCATTTATTTTTGTTTTGATCAAACTCCCATTTTATTATCCTTTGCATAAATCATATATGGATTAGTAACCAATGTTATAACATAACATAACATAGAACCTGTAAACAATATGATTCTCATAACCATAGAACTTCCCTGTATCGCAAGTAAATATCAACATCATTTAGCCACAATGGATCAACCACCCATTTATCATATCAAATGAGACCAAGTCTGCATCGTCAAAAGTGTAGGATTGTGTATGCAATATCATAACAACAACAACATATGAGCGTAACATGTCCATTTTTTGCGCCTCTAGTCTACAAGGGGGTCCCAACTACTAGTTAAATATTATTATCATAAATAAATAATAGCGTTTAGCAATCCTTTGCAGACATAATTCATCGTTGCAATTTTAATCGTCAACAAACCGGTGACTCCATAGGGAAATTTGTTTCCAACAGATTAAGAACTCATAATGTCTAGTTTTGCAGATCATGTTACATCAGATCAAGAAGATATACATCAAAATGACTATGCAACAGGGGGAAGTGAGCGGATTTAAGGGGAAAATGACTTGGATTTTGGGAATAACTCATGGAAAGTGTTAAGTATGAGGGGGTTTATCCCTGTAAGTATAACCATTCAATTAATCATAGTAAAGCATTCTTGACTTCAAGGAGAAAATTTTTCTGGTATGCTCTTTTGAAACTTGGAGCGGATGGAAGAAAAGGGAAAGCAAAAGAGGGATAAAACCAACTATCTTATAAAACAACAATTGTAGCAGATAAGAATTTCAATGATGCCTTCGAGGGGAACATCATGACAGCTGTGTAACCTGATTCTTATTGATTAACAATACTTTGCAGAATATCGTCGTTGTGGAAAAACTCATCCAACATTTTATTTTGACCAGAAATGAAGTCAAATAAAAAAAAAAATAACAAGAAATGAAGTCAAATAAAAACAAAATAACAAGAAATGACATAGCAGAAATGAAACAGTAGGATTGAAATAAGAAACAGAAATGTAAAATCGAAGAAAATAAAACAAACTATAATACAAAAAACATTCCATACAACGTTAAAACTTTTAAGTTGGTTCCACGTAGTGTTTTAAGTGGGAACCGTTAATGCTATAGGAAAACAATTACTCTTGTAAGTCCTTTAGGATGTAAGGGTTTGCGCCCAGGACAAAAGCGATCTTAAAAGGACCCAACCATAATTTTCGAAACTTTGAATGCCTTCCTCTATCAGCATGAGCTGAATCCCACAACAATACTTTCTCATTAACCTTAAATTTGACAACCTTAACACTTTTGTTGAAATATCTTTTAGCAGTCTGTTGTCTTCTCTTTATATTATCCAAGGCAAACGTCCTTTGCTCCTCTAAAGCCAAAAGTGCATTCATTATGTGAGAAACATCATAAGAATTTAATTCTTCTACCTGTAGCATTAATGTTAGGGAGGAAAGTTTCAACTCTGTAGGTATAATGGCTTCTTGACCATAAACAAGTTGGAAAGGAGTGCAACTAGTGCTCACCTTGGCGATAATGCGATCTGCCCAAAGGGCATAAGTGAGGAGAGTGTGCCATTGACAAGGCTTATCTTCAATGAGCCTCTTGATAACTCTAACCAAATTCTTATTGGTAGACTCGGCCTACCCATTACCTTGGGGATAATAAGTTGATGATGTAAAATGTTTAACCCCCAATTTAGCTAAAAATTGGGTCAGCTTAGCAGAAATAAAGGCAGGACCATTGTCTGTAATAATTTCCAAAGGAAGACCAAATCTGGAAAAAATATTAGTTTCAAGAAAAGAAATCACATGCTCATCCTATGAATGCTTAAGCGGGACAACTTCACTCTATTTCGTAAAATAGTCTTTAGTTGTCAAGATAAAAACTTGCCCTGCTGAAGATGGAGGATTATAGGACCAATAAAGTCCAAACCCCATTTTGAAAAAGGAAAGTCGGGGAGGACAAGTTGTAAAGGCATAGCATAAAGACGTTCTTTCCCAACAAACTTCTGGCACTTGTCACAAGATCTTGAAAAATTATAAGAATCACAAAATATTGAAGGCCAATTGTACCCTTTCCTGATAATCTTAAAAGCAGTGGTTTTAGCAGAAAAGTGATCTCCTACATGAATAACAGAATTTGAAGATCCATGAGTCTCTTGCAACAATTTTTGTGCTTCCTCATTGTTCACACAACAAAGTAACATACCATCGACATATCTCCTAAACAAGAAGTCTCATATAATGACGTATCTAGCAGATTCGAGGTGGAGCCTTCTTCTTTGATGAGTATCTAAGTTATCTGGACATCTTTGATTTTGCAAGTAATACATCAGATCTTTATACCAAGGATGTTCAGACACATGAAGGATTTGATTTTCGATGTAAAACAATGTTGATAGAGAGTTATCTTGTTCATCAATTTCTTCACTCATTTCAACATGTTGAGCTAAGTGAAGGGCTAAGTCACGTCCCTTGATAGTTTTAGAAGTCATGATGGTTAGATCATGCTTATGAATCTTGGCAAGCCAATGTGCAAGCTTCCCTGAAAGATAAGTCTGTGAGAGAAAAAACTTGACAACAGGTAAAGGGACTTTTACCAGCGTATGCTTACCTAAGATGAAGTGGCAAAAATTTTCAATATCTTTAACAAGAACGAAAGCATGCTTTTCAATAAAACAATATTTAAACTCATCATCTAACAAGCTTTGACTCATGTAAGCCATTGGTTTTTCATTACCTTTGTCATCACATTGCATGAGGATAGCATAAACTGCTTCTTCTGTGGCATTAGTATATATCATAAATTCCTTCTCAAAATCTGGCTTCGCCAAAATCGGTGCAAAATTGATTGCGTTCTTGATCCCTAAAAAAGGATTTTCGACATCATATGTCCAATAAAAGGAGTGATCTTGCTTAAGAAGATTATGAATTGGATTTACCATTACAGCAAAATCAGGACCAAACCTACAGACAAAGTTAATAGCACCCATGAAGGCTTGAACCTCCTTTTTGGAAGTAGGAGCAGGAATATTTAGGATAGCAACAATCCTTTCGGGATCTATGCTTATTCCTAAATAAGAGACAATGTGTCCAAGGAGCTTTCCCTTGGTAATGCCAAAAATAGACTTAGAAGGATTTAAAGAAATGTCAAAGTTTCTACATCGCATGAGAATCTTTCTAATATGACCGAAATGATCTGATCGGTTTTTAGAATACACAGTTAAGTCATCAAGATAAATCTAAATAATTTTACCGATCAAATCGTCAAAAGCTATTTGCATAGCACTTTGAAAATTGGCACCTACATTAGATAATCCAAAAGGCATATGTTCATAAGAGAAAGTGCCCCAACGAGTAATAAAAGTGGTTTTATATTTATCTATCCTTTTCACATTGATTTGATTGTAACCAGAAAAACTGTCAAGTAAGGACATCATCTGTGACCATGCAACTTGCTACAAAATCATTTCCATATTAGGGAGAGGAAAACGGTCTTTAACACTGGCCCTATTCAATGCGCAAAAATCAACGCATAATCTAATCTGACCTGTTGCTTTCCAAACGAGAACCAAATTAGAAACCCACTCAAAATACTTAACATGGAAAAATATCCCAGCCTTCAAGCGTTTTTCCAACTCCTTTCGAGTAGTTGCTTCCAGTGCAGGGTTAATGGGTCTTTGTTTTTTCCTAACTGGTTTTATGCCTTCCTTGATAGGAATGGCATGATGCATAATAGTAGGATCAAAACCACGAATATCCTCATAAGACCAAGCAAAAACATGTTGAAATTCACCAAGCAACTTAGTGAACTTCAATTTTTCTTCATCAGAACATTGGGCACCTATTTTAACATTGTTTGGAGAGTCGGGTGTTCCAATGTTCAAGAAAATGGTTTCGCACACTTTCCTTTTTTACTCCTCTTCTTTATTTTTTCTTTGTTTCCTACATCACTCGATGAAAATGAACTTTCTAGAGGAGGCAAGCCCTTAGTAATTTTGTTATCTTCCATGGATATAATTTCCTTAGGCTTATAAGGTTCATTTTGAATGAAATCACATATGCTCTCATCATTAGGGAAGACCTACCATAACTCTACATTTTCAGGGATATGCGGATGATACAAATATTGAAAGGTGCAATCAGGTCTTTTTGGCAGAAGTTGTCAAGTAGGAGAGGCTGCAAAAACAGCTAAACTGTTAGCCATTGAATTCAATTCCCTTTTAACATGAGTGATGTTGAAATATAGTAAGCTCGAGATAAGTGCCCAAACAGTTTGGGTGTAACATTTCATTAACTTGTTTCTAGGAGAATATATCTTACGTATAAGGTTTACAACAAATTTGGAATCCCCAAAAACTGTAAGGTGACCACAACCTAAATTATAGGCATTTTCAATGCCTAACAGTAACACTTCAAATTCAGTGACATTGTGTGTGCAAGAAAACTCTAACATATAGGAAAAGTTATGAATTTTACCCACAGGAGAGTACAAGATAATACCAACTTTGTTTCCTTCATTGGAGCATGAACCATCAAAGTGCATATGCCACAACCCATCCTCTATGTCGATTTGTTCCAAGGCAGTGTTGTCCTCATACGCAAAAATGGAGTACACTCCTAGGTCCTCCTCGATATAATTCACATTAGGTTGTGGGATGCTTTCTATATAAAGTGAAATTATCCCCTCCCTTAGAACTATGATGTTTTTACCATTTCGAGAAACACATAAGTGTGTCCCTTCGAGTGAGAGATATCCACCCATCAAAGATTGCTAATCTCTTCCTAAGATGATCGAGTAATTACTCACTGGCATATCAATTACCTGAATATTAAGGGTTGTCCTTATTTCATGATGTGCGCACAAAACCAAGGTCATGTCCTTGATTCCACCTATGGTTGTTTGTTGTAAACTATTATAAGAGAGCATGCTTTTGGAATTTTCATTTGTACAAGACAAGCCTAGCTCTTCCATAATAATCTTCGACATTACACTTGGGCCCAAACTGTCGTCAATGAAACAACAATGGGCTCTTTTATCCATAATCTTTACATAAATAAAAAAACGGGGGGTTCTTTACAGGGTGTCTAAAGTTATGTACACCTACTTTATTTACAATTGAATCCTCTTCATCTACCTCTTCAAAGAAGTTGTCTACAATGGAAGATTTTCCTTTCGTAAAAAATTTCAGATGCTTTCATTGCTCAGGGAAGGTAACCATGTCCAGGAGGGTAGCATCAAATTTAATATTAGCCAAATGATTGAGAATGTTGTATTTGGAAGAGGGAATAGGAGAGGTAGTTCCTTGACTGCCAGGAGCCTTAGAAACCTGAACAGTAGCAGCTAGTGAAGATGATCTTGGGCTAGAATAAGTGCAAGGAGGATCATACTTACCTTTTGGAGCATAGGATTTATTCCTAGTATTTATGATCATAACATCCTCTGGATCTGCAAAGTCTAGGACAAAAATAGTAGTTTTAGGTCTTTTACCAAAGATTTTATCTCTGGAAATCTTCTTTACTTCACACGTACTTTCCTCATGATGTTCCTCACAAAAGTTACACCAACTACGAGGAATGATGGCTTTAGGTTGAAAGTTATTTTCATTAAGATTCTTAAAAGGTGGTGAAGAAGAAGATGAGGCCCCAGGGGTAAGAGAGGGGACATTTCCTTTCCACTCATACGCTATCATTTGATTATTCATGCCATGTACAAGTTGTAAGAGGACAGACATATCCGTCTATTTAATTGAATCTCCCTTAGGAAGACATGTTCTTTCAAGTTGTTCTTCATACTCTAAACAAGTATGCAAAGCAGAACCAAGGTTATCAATGTCCTTTTCCTCAAGCCCGTGATGATAGGGAGAAGGTGGAGCATTATAATAATGCATTAAAGTGGCTTGGTTCTGAGGGCGAATAATTTTGGGGATTTGGTTATATAATTTGGTGAAACGCAAGTTGAAAGACTTTATAGTTTCACCATCCTTATAAGCAATGTTATTGTACTCTCGTAACAACTTAGCTAGGATTTTGGACCGCCCATAGGTATAGTTGAACCAATAGACTAACTCCTCCCAAGTAGAAATAATCTTAGGAGGAAGGTCAAAGAAATCGGTTGCAGCCTTCCCTTCAAGGGAATTAACAAATAAGTGCATACAAGTGTCATTGTCATTGGCTCCTATGTTGTGACAGGCATTAGAGAATGCCACCAAGCATTCATTCGTAGTGACCGTGTTATTCCATGAAAACCTAGGGAGATCCTCTTTGAATTTAGGAAGTGGATGAGTAGCAGGTGCTAGGTTAAGAGGGGAGGAAACATGTCACAGAGCAGTTGTAGCATCTTCTTCAAACTGAAAAAGACCATACTTTTTAATGACTTTGGCGAGGTTTGTAGTAGATTGGGTAGGGACTTGATGACTATATAAGCTACCAATCACTGACGAGGCTGAAGGTTGAGATGAAGAAGCACCTCCAGTGCCACCAGAGAGACCACTAGATTCCATCTTGTGAACAATAGGTAAGGGAGAGAAAGACGAACTGGATGAATCAGAAAAATTTCTCCTTAGAGTGCTTTGTTGGGCTGACAAAACAACGTTTATTCTTCCTATTTCAACAATAGGATTAATCTCAAGTGATAAACCTCTTCTTCTCCTAGAGATGTGAGGGTTTAAGGACATTAAAAGAAGATCAAAACTGTAGGAAAAAGAAAAACTATGGTTGATTCCTAGGTTGTCTTTGCCTAGCTTCCCAACATTCTTGGACACTTGTGTCTTGTTCAATCGCTTCCCATGAGCGTTCAAGTTCAACCCAGGTATTAGCGGTCTCTAATATGGTATTAAACAAGGTTAAAGCAATGTTGGTTTGATCTTTGAGACCGAGCTCAATATTGGGTTGCCTTGCAACAGGTACAGTGATGAAGAAAAGAAACAGTCAAAGAATCGAAAGCAATGAAATAAATAAATTCAATGAAAATCAAGCTTATAATCATCCAGAGAGATATTGAAGATCTCCCCAGTATGGTTGCCAAATAAATGTTGAGGACAATATATGAATTTATCTTACTCAAGCATTTTCGAATCTTGCTTGGCTAAGGAAAGATAACCGAGAATATTACCCTATGTTTATAGCCTCAAAAAGTGTTTCCCAATCCACAAGTATTAATTACGAGGGCTTAGGATGATTTTTTTAAATAAAAGATTGTTACAAAATATAACATTTTTGTATAATTTTCTAAATATAACAGATTGCAAAAAAGTAAATGTGGAGATCAAAAGAAAAATACCAAGTCACATATTAACACATATGAGACAGAATAGCAATCGCTTTATTTCATTCCAAGAAATCAAAAGAATCGTTCTCTTTAAGAAAATACCCGTGAGGGCATGGACCAAGCTCAAACTTAGATAAGCCCGATGAAAACCATACAAAAGGACTCTGACAAGAACTAAAAACTTAACTTTAAAATATGGATCAACTTGCCACAGACTGCTACCCAATTGACTGTGCACAATATCTTTTATCAATCATGAAATTTAATTCATAAACAAACAAGTCTACAGAGACTATCAAAGATAGATCAACACCTCTGAAACAAACATCTGAATGATATGGTTCAACTTTGAACCTTGTTGTCTACAATAGGACCATGCTATCATAAAAGAGAATTAAGCTTTTAATGAATTGAAGAATGAATGAAAACTAAACTATCTCAATAAAACTCAAGAGAAAACCTTAGTATGTTTTCTCCTTCTATCCTCCCCTTATTCTTCCTTCTCATTTGGATTTTATGCATTCCAAATTAGTTGAAGTAGTTCAACTACCTCATTTAGTTAAGTTAACTAAAACTCAACTAACTTTTAGTTTAGAGGAGGAAATAATAATAATAATAATTAAGCGTCTTTTATTAAATAATAACTAGTAGGTGGGACCCCTTGTGACTCCCTTTATTTCTTAACAAAATAAACATAATTAAACAATCAATCAAACACATGCCTCCTTGTGGCTCCCATAATTATTTTCACAATTTGAAATTTAAATATCAGAGATATTTCAAATTATATCTAACATGTAAATATCCATAATATCCAAAAATAGTTTGATGTCCAAAAATTTAAGTAGTCCACTGTCCTCAGTAAATCAATAATAAACACATAATCAAAAACCATATTTGCCACTTTGAGAGGCAATTTTTCCTTTGTTGTTGCTATCCCCTTTTGACTTCCTTGAATTAGCCTTAGGTTGGGTGGAACCTTGAGGCTTGATCTCACTAATGACATGGGAGCAGTCATCTCTCAAGTGCATACGAGATGATACCGACTTGGCTGAGTCACTTGAAGGAGAGGAGGGAGAAACAATAGTTGTACCTTTATCATGCACATGGTGGGCCTCGGTTTTGAGTATTTTGCTTACGTGGGAGGATTGTACATGTGAGTGTGTAGGGGCAATATGAACATTTGGGTTAACAGGTGGAGGAGGAGGAGGTAATGAAAAACTTGTCCAACCACGATGGTGGGAGACTGTTGGGTGAACAATATCCTACCATCCATCATTCTCGGGAACTTCAGGTTGCAAAGATACATGAGGGGGCACAAGAATACCAGGAACATGATGGGGCTGGAAAGGAGGCCTCTCTAGCCTAGGCTAGACTATCCCTTGTCGAATCCATTAAAAAAATCCATCTTCAAAGAGCTTGTTTAACTCTTGAGGATCGACATTGAAATGTATTGAGAATCTAGGCCTTCTAGACCCTCTATTCAAGTTTCCTCTGCCCTTAGTGTTTCGACCATGACTTCCTCTGCTGAAGAAGCTCATCTTGTATGCAACAATTATTAGCAACTATATCTTAAACATACCATACATGACATTCTCTTAATATGAAACAAAGTTTGGCTCAACAATTAACATTACACCCATGCAATCCAATCCATAAAATTTATTTAATAATTATCAATTGAGCAGGGGGTGAAATAGGTTTCATGGGATATATGGGGGGGATTGTATTGAGCGAAAAAGTGATATCATGATAGGGAGTAAAAACATGATTACTACTTAACAATTCATTAAATAACTGACTGTGCAATAATACTAAAACATATCAGGGATGGTGGGAGACTGTTGGGTGAACAATCTCCTGCCATCCATCATTCTCGGGAACTTCAGGTTGCAAAGATACATGAGGGGGCACAAGGATACCGGGAACATGATGGGGCTAGAAAGGAGGCCTCTCTAGCCTAGGCTGGACTATCCCTTGTCCAATCCAATTGAAAAATCCAGCTTGAAAGAGCTTGTTTAACTCTTGAGGATCGACATCGAAATGTATTGAGAATCTAGGCCTTCTAGGCCCTCTGTTCCAGTTTCCTCTGCCCTTAGTTTTTCGACCATGACTTCCTCAGCTGAAGAAGCTCATCCTATATACAACAATTATTAGCAACTAGATCTTAAACATACCATATATGACATTCTCTTAATATGAAACAAAGTTTGGCTCAATAATTAACATTAGACCCATGCAATCCAATCCATAAAATTTATTTAATAATTGTCAATTGAGTAGGGGGTGAAATAGGTTTCATGGGATATCTGGGGGGATTGTATTGAGAGAAAAAGTGATATCATGACAGGGAGTAAAAACATGATTATTGCTCGACAATTCATTAAATAATTGACTGTGCAATAATACCAAAACATATTAGTTGCCATCTATCTCCGTGTTATTTTTTATCACTATCATACATAGTTTTAATTTAATTTTAGTGAACAAGGCATGCAAAATGAATTTGGGATCGTGAGGGAATTTATAATGAGCAAAAAAGTGAAAAAATGAGAGGGAATTAGATGGATATTGTTCATAAAATAAATTAAATCAATCAACTATCATAATTTTGTTTCAAATTTAATCCAAAAAACATCCACTTCCAATAACAAAACATTCATTGTTCCTCAATTGCATACAAAATTCTTGTTGTCTCAATAAAACAATTTAGTTTCCCAGAAATCTTCAATTTATAACAGTCTGTGTATTATGACTTATGCAACATTTCCAATTCAACAGTAACAATGTAACCATTCGAACCACAGTACTTCATGTGCTAACACTGATCTCTTCTTTTAAAATAAACAAAACATCCACAATGATCCTTGTTATCTATGCCCAACATTCATCCTTCGTACCCAGGATAAACAATCAATAGTCTTTGTCCTCTAACAAAAATCAGACCTGATTTAAGCACACACATGTTCCTTTTACAATCATGAACAAACTTAAGAGCATGCTCGGTGAACCAATCATACACAGTTCTCTATCATATAATTGACACAATCTTGAATTGACAACAACAGTCAACCCAAAAAAATGTAACCTTGAGCTTGATCTTCGTGTGGATCAATATATAGATACATCCTTTTAAAATGAATGACCCACAAAACCATATGATGTATGAAAAGAACATAACGATACTGCCACATAGGTATCTCCTTTAAACTTTGACAGAATCATGATCGTGCTTGATGAAATAATCACTCACACATGTGTATTCTTAACTTAAATGTAATAATTATCAGGCTAGGATTAATCACAATAATAAAGACGATAATCAACAAGAAGGGAAACTCTCGGGTGGTAGGTAACCATACTTTTCTTTTATGTTCAAACAAATTCATCACAGAGAGGACACACAGAGATTCGACCAAGAGATGGTTATTGAAGCGAGTGAGCCCGTACCCTTAAAATTTCCACAGTCGTTAAACCCAAAATCTTAACAAACCCCGGGAGGTGCCCGAGGGAGATAGAAGAAAGTCAGACTCCAAGTTGGGCTCTTTAGAAATTAAATGCAGAGAGGTGACGAAAGTCTACTTGACTTTAGAAAATATAGAGAGCTCATAGTCTTTTATGTCCTCATATCCATTTACCATTAAGTAACAACCACAAGATGCAAATATAATATTGAACGAATAGAGAGCCATACTCTTTAAAAACACCATAGTCCTTCAACCTATAACCCCAATATTTTGACAAAACCATAAGAGAATGCCCAAGTGGAAAATAAGGCAATTGAAGTTAAACAACCCAGACACACACATATGCTTCTAAAAAAAATTTGCGTAGAGGAACGAGGGTTAATTTAACAATGAATGGTACTTGAAAACACAGAGAGACCATGTTTCTTTCCAACACCCAGGAGGTTGATAACTTTCAAAAATAATTGACAGTGAAGCCACAAAACATAACAGTCGCCATTATAGCAGGGATGAGAGGGGTGGGTGTGAAAACTCTTCGTAACTTGTATCCATTCAATACATACAAATAATTGCATCAAACATTCGGGGCAAACCAATATTGGACCTGTGGAAAGATTTTAGTGAAATGACAGTAAAGAATGAGTCATCAACAATATATCGGGGCTTAGCCAAAAGAGCCATGTCACTGTCAAATGTTGCATTGCAACTTGGATAAAGAATCACAACCATGACCGAGAGGGAAAAAGAGTTAACAATAACTGATACACAGAATGGTGGTTAAAACCCCTCAACCATAAAACACAAAGCTTGTTTCACCATTGTTACCATTATTTCACATAGAACCATCATAAAAAATAATCTGAACGAGTAAATAACCAATGCACAAACTTTATAATCGATAACACCCATTACTTTGCTTATAAATGCCAACATTTCAAAGTAATCATAGAGAATCCATAACACAATATTTACACTTAGTCAAAAACTCAAGAAAACATAGAACCCATGCAATCTTGAGCCACCATTTGATTCATAATACAAAGAGTCCATCATGGACTGAAAGATAAGAGCCATACCTGTGGGAAAATCACTTCAATGACGAACTAGTCAAGTTTTCCCCTTCCAATCCTGAAAACGTGAAGCTTCCACAACCAACAGAGCAACAATGCAACTATGCTAGGGTGATGGGCTCAAGGGAGGTTTGGAATGATGTGCAGTAAATGCACGTCGCTTCCTCACCAGGCCCTATTCAATTCCATGTACGAGCCAACCCACTAACATAACATCCACCATTAACATCAAACCATATCCAATCCCAAAATTCAATGCCATATCCTTTGTATAAATTCGATACCATATCAATTGCATAGTGCGCCACCCGAGACATATAGCTTATACCTTAACTTTATGTCATAACTTCAACAATAATCATGTAATAACATTACCATATGTGCCTCTATATAATCTTCTAAACAAAATCGCATAGTATAACAGCTAGGTCCACCACTTGTATCAACTTATATATTCATTTGAAGTTTCTATGTAAACTTTTACCATGGCCTTAGGACTTATCCATAGTTCCTTTCTTTTTGTTTTGATCAAACTCCCATTTTATTATCCTTTGCATAAATCATATATGGATTAGTAACCAATGTTATAACATAGCATAGCATAGCACTTGTAAACAATATGATTCTCATAACCATATAACTGCCCTGTATCGCAAGTAAATATCAACAACATTTACCCACAATGGACAAACCACCCATTTATCATATCAAATGAGACCAAGACTGCATCATCAAAAGTGTAGGATTGTTTAGGCAATATTATAACAACAACAACATATGAGCGTAACATGTCTATTTTTTGCGCCTCTAGTCTACAAGGGAGTCCCACCTACTAATTAAATATTATTGTCACAAATAAATAATAGCGTTTAGCAATCATTTGTGGGTGGAATTCATCGTTGCAATTTTATTCATGAGAAAACACCAAATGAGTGGAATTGAAAATTCTTGGGACTTTTTTAGACTGTCTTGAATAGATTTAACTAGTTCATTCTTTATAAATTCGTAGAAGCCCTGGAAAAATTCAAGTGTTAAACCATTCAGACCCAAGCTCTTTCATTTTTGCATCGACCAAAGGGTAGCTAAAGTTTCATATTTTGTTACTTCTGCCTTCAACACATCATTCATTTCTTCATAAAAAAATCTTGGGGAAAAGACTGACCACCTTCATAGTTTTGTCAATTTGATCACCAAGAGGGTCCTTAAACAAATTCTCAAAGTATGAATTTTCTACTTCAGCCTTATCTTCGAAGGAAGAGACCCTTCTCCCTTCTGCATTATCGATCTCTCGTATTGTGTTCAAGTTTTTTTGATAACTGGCAAATTTATGATAGAATTTTGTATTGTTTTCACATTCAGAGATTGAGGTTTCCCTACTCTTCAATCACCACATTTCCTCCTCTTTTTCTAAGAGGTCAAGCCTAAAATTCATTAGATATTTGAGAGTTTCTTCATCCTCTAGAGAAAGGGGAGTATTTCTTTTATCAATCAATAACTCGTGGATATTCTTTTCTTCATTAACAAGGAGTGTTTGAGATTTTTTTCCTATAAGAGATTGCCCATGCTTTAGAAAAAAATTTAACCCAGGCTAAATTATTTGCCACTTGTTACATACAAGAGTCACACGAGTCTTCAAAAATGTGTCTCCATTCATCTTGATTAAGGGGGCGATAATCATCCTCTAGGAGCTAGAGGGGGTTGAATTTTAAGGGGGTGGAGGCTTGGGCTATTTAGATTCTAGCTTGAGGATGATTGGGAGATGGTTCGAGAGGCCTCCTGCATCCACCCAAGACTTGATGTTTCAAGCACCCCCAATAAACTCTTCAAAGATAAGAAAAGGATCAAGGCACTTTAATATAAAACTTTCCCCTTTTCTCCCATTCCTCCATGTGGGGGAAATCTTGGAGGGCTCCTAGTCAACCAAATCATGTTCTTCCAAAAAAAATCTAAAGAAACCATCAAGGGGATCCCTACAAGGATCAACCCCCCAAATTTCATTGAATGATAGAGTAAAATTGAGGTCCACCCCCAAGAATCACATTTGGCACTGAAAGAATACATGAAAGCACCAAGTTTTCCCAATAGGGATTTTTATCAGAGTATGGACCATAGATGTTGATGAAACGAAAGGGAGTCAAATGGTCACAATTTTGCAAATCCATCAAGATTCCTGAGGGGAAAGATGAAGAGGAGGTAAGATTCATTTTCGGACTCCAGGCCATGACAAGACCTCTAGAGAGGCCCTTTGAATCAACCAAGGCATACGACCAACATTTTATCCAAGGGGAGAAATCCTCCCATGCTTGTGAACCAACACACATAGTTTCCTAGAAGAATATTACATTATGCAATGCATCTTAGACCAGATGCTTTAGGGCTAGCATATTAGGGGCACCCCCTACCCCACAAATACTGAAAGATAAACATATCATGATTTGGATTTAGTTCGATAATTCCCTGCTCTAAGGGCTTAATCAATGGTATATTGCTTGCCAATGAGGATGTATTTTGAGGCTTGAATTTGCGCCAGGGAGAGGTGGTATTTCCAACTCACCTGAGATCCCTCGACTTCATCCATAGCTAAGATCCCTTCAATAGGTTCTTCAATCAAAACCTTTTCATTGGATCAAAGATGATAGTTTTATTTGGGGGGCAGGGTAGGTTAGCATGAGGTTTTTCATAGAGAGGGGGGGATGATTCTAGGGAAAGGGAGGGGCCTTCAAAAGAGATTGGGTTTGTTATCACACAAAGTTGCCTTGGGTCTTTTATCCCTTAGTTTTAAGTTTTTTAAGCCTTTATATTTTTAAATTTTTCTTTATTTTCTTAAGTGTGATTTACTTAGGTTACCTTGAATAAATAAAGGCTTGAGTGTTGGCTCATTTTTTAATCCTCACATAGATTTTTAACCTAGGTTCATTTTCTTGGATAATGGTTTGACTCACCTCATGACTTGACACCAATACTGACTCAGCCCATGACCTTCATGACTTCACATGTCACTCTTTCCACTCATACCTTTATATCCTTGCCATGTTTCCCCTATGTCCTATTAAAAGTGGTCAAATCATCCTTTTGAAAAAGAGCGTTGCCAACTCACTAGGACTTTCTGTAGCGAACTCCTCATCCTTTATTCCTTGCCATAATTTTTCATCATTTCACTGAGGTCATGTTCTACCTTGTTTTCAACACCATGGCCCATTAAAAGATACATTCGAGGATTTGATTTTAATGAGTTTGTTAACGGTTTTAAAGAATTGAATGTTATCAAACTCGACGCTGTTGAAACTTCCAGTTCAGACTAGTTGCAGACAGCGCTACATGATCATCTAATGAGATGGAATTGGAAGCTAAGGTGGTCATGGAGATCTCCTAACTCGTTGCAGAGCCTCAAGTTGTCACTACTCCTCCAGGTATTCCGTGGGTTCCCTCCTTTGCATAGCGAATTCATGTGATAGTTGTTGTCTGAGTTTTTGTAGAAACTGTGTTTGCAAATCGCTCCCTCCTTCATCCCTCTCCATCCATAATCTCCCTCTCACAGACTTCCAGTCACCACACCTAGTTTTCAGTTATCAAACACGCAATTTCCTTCTGTTTCTGAGTGTTAAGTTCCTGAGAAAATGTTTGTTCCTTGCATGCGTACTACACTACCTGAAATTGTTGTTGAAACTGTTGACATGAAGATTAAATTTTTCCACCCTTTAAAAATGAAGATTCATCTTTTCCTGAGCCATGGAGACACCCTTAGTCCAAAATAGAAAGGAGTCAGAATCACTTGTTCCTTTTCGGGTTTCAAAATTCGGTTGCTCTCAAGGTGTGATCTTCAACTATCCCTTTTTCCCGGTGCCGAAATCCCGAAGCCATTTCAAAATATTAAGAAATATAAAGTAAAAAGGGGGAAGAAATGAATGTTACTTTTTTCGTTGTTTACCGCAAAGCACTCTTTAATTCGTAATTAATCAAATCCCTAAACACAATTATCTCTCCCTTAGTCTTTCACAATTCGGTTTTCTTTCTGCGAAAGCGTTTTCAAACTCTTCTCCTTCGAACTCCCGGTCCTCGAATTTCCGAAAAGTAAAAATTAAAAAGCAATTGTCCACTACTCATGATTAATTAAAGTTTTTTAATATGAATGATTAGCGCCTCGCTAATCCCATCACAATTTCGCGGTCCGGGGTTTACTTGTGACATATCCCTTGACGGCAGGATCCCTGAAGTTCTGAAATGCAAAATCATGTTTTCTTTAAACAAACCCTAAGATTAAAAGATTAAGTTGTTTTCAAAACATAATTAATGATGACTAAGTTGTTTTTCGCTTTTTGGGAATTAAGGAAGGCAGTGATTTTCGGGTTTTCGGTTTTGAAATCGCCGATATACGGTAGTATTAATAACAGGTAAATGCAAATATTTTTGGTATGAGTTTGTATCTCTAAGCATATCTTTCAAATCAAAACATTTATTTTTCATCGATGGTATCAGTACGCTCGCAACAACACAAATTTAGAGATTAATAAAGGTCTTGTGTGTCGAAGTTTATTCTTAACCTTTACCTCTGTAGCGAGTCATATTTGTCTAGTTTTATACACTTTTCTCTGTAAACAGGTTTCTGGTCTAGTATAACCACCATGGTGCCCAAGAAGGCCACCAAGAAAAATGAGGAAGTTGTAGAGGTCTCGAGTCTAGACGGAGATGTTGTATCTGATACAATACCGCATGCCATCGATTCCATAAAATCCTGGAAGCAGATTTTTGAAACTCTCGATTATGAAATTAAGAACTTCCCCCATGATGTCGACAACAAACTCTAGGATATAGTGGAGTTTGAACTTCACAAGGTGGCTACGCGACCGTGACTCCTGACTTACAACGACATGATTAGTTGGGCTTTAGAGCGAGCGGACGTGTAGACGAGGAGCATTCTAGACAGCCGAGGGGCCATCATCAGCTCCTTCAGACCAGAACATATACAAGTAATGTATAAACTGTCTTCCTATCCTAAATACATTTATAATAAAGATTTCATCAGTGAGTTTTAGAGGAAAGAATGTTTTGAGTCAGACCAAACGTATCCTGACATAATAAAAGACTGGTGGAGAAACGAAGCAAAATTGAGGGCCGACACACATGGTGTTTATGCCACAGGGTCTTTAAACAAGTATATGGTTTATGTGGTGATGATGTTATGTAGGCTTTTTGGTAAGAAAAGTCCTATCCACTTCCTAGCGGAATGGGTACCTCTTTTGCGTAAGGCCGCAAAAGGTTACAACTTCAATTGGGATAAGATTTTATCCGATAACATAGCGAGAGAGGTTATGGAATACCAGACTGCAAGATCAAAAGGCCAAACAATAGCCTTTTATAAGTATGCATACATCATGGATGCTATATGCTTCTCAACTCCTTTCCCTTTGATGAATTGGAGTTGGAATCTTACTTACCCGGAGCCTATTCATGAATATCATTCTAAACTTTGGGAAGAAAACGCCAAAGATTCATTCTATGAGATTTGTCATTTCATGGTAATACCACTACACCAGATGCTATACGACTGTGCACCCCCCTGCATTTTAGAGTTGGTCATAGGGAGCCTTCAGGCAATTGCTGACTGGTTTATAGAGGAGAATTTCTCCTGCATCAGAGTTTTCAGATGTTCGATTCCTCCACATGCACTTCCAAAATTCCTCTCTGAGAGACTAATGTGTAGGGAGGTAGCTTATCAAATAGTAACAGGTGGAATCGAGATAGAATTAAAGATAGCTCAAAAGAAATCTTGGCCTGTTTTTCCCGTTCAGATTGGAAAATTTTCACTTCTCAACTTGGGTCATTCCAAGGTTGAAGCGGCAGCACTAGAGGAGGTCAAATTGGTAGACCTCGAGCACAGGAAGCACGATCCTTACCAATTAGTGGGGAAACACATGTCCCACTACAATATGAAAGCATATGAACATGAGAAGTCCCCTTGGGATGACATGTTCAAAGGGAATAAGACTTATAAAGAGGGGTTAGAACGAGTACAGACACTGTCGTCTGACTAGCAAGCTAGTTTTCAGACCTTTCAAAAGCATAGATGGAGTGGTCTGCCCAAAGTACCGCAAGGAGAAGCAATCACCCTTTCCCAGGAACAAGAAAATACTCCCCCAGGCTTCGAACATGAAGCACAGGAGAAGGGAAATCCCAAAAAATTCCCACATGATACTAAAAGCCCCCCACAAAATAAAGAGGCCTTACAGATGAAAAAACCAGAGACATAAGCAGAGGGGAGGTCCAGGATACCTCCCGAGTGCAGTAAGCTCACTCCCCCTTCATCACCTGTTGTTGATGTCAATATGCCTAAGGCAATAGAAGGGAAAGGATCTACAGAGCTAGGAAGTCCCATAACGTCCTTAACCCCCTTATAGTCCACCTTTGGATTCCCACAGATGGGAGCCATATTTGTTGATAACCTCACCTCTATCTCCATAGATGAGATTCCTCCTTCTGATTATTTTTTCAGCAGAAAGAGGAAGGTTGTCTTGAAACAAGAGATGTATATGAAGGAGGGGGGTATGGTAAAAAAGCATAAAGTCTTGCTAGATGGACATAATCTGGAGGAGGAGGATTTTGCTACAGAGATAACAGGTTCCATGGGAGCCATGGAAACAACAAACTTTTTTACTGTGGGAAACATGAGAACGAGGATAAAGAAGAGTAATAACATGATAGCTCAATTACGGGATTAGTTAAAGAATATTGAGAAGATCATCAAAGAAGAGGTGAGTAAAATCTTGGAGCAAACCAGGGCTATTGAAAGGCTAGAAATTCAATCACTCAAATCAATCCTGGATGAAATGAACCAGAGGATACAAGCAAGTCAGGTGCAAGTTGCTCAACAAAATGAGCATGCAGAACAGTTACAGGCTAAGTTAAATTTGATGGAAGGCCGGGTTATAGATTTAAAGGATTTCCAGACCCTCTCGCTGGAAACACATACAAAGATAGAAGTCGAGAAGCAGAGACTGATCTTCAAAATAGGTATCATCCAAAATTACTTTCAAGAGGTAAGCAAATATATTGATAAAATTATTTTACTAGAAAATGATGCTAAAGCAAAAAGGAATACTTTCCAGAAAGCGGTTGCATGTTCATGGAATAAAGAGGCGATGAAAAATCTAAATCTCTCTATCACAGAACAAATAAAAGGAGACATCATGCTCAAGGTATGGGAAACAAATATAGCTGAGAGCAAGAAGATAGTCAAAGAAATCAAAGATGATTGTGAAGGAATCTTCGATTCTTTGGATAAGCAAGCATTAGGCATTGAAAAAAATGACTGCAATGAGTCACTGGGGTAGATAAACATTGAAAAATAGCAGTTGGATTGCAAAGAAGGTTTGAAGAAGATTAAGATTGAAATTTTACAATTGAAGGAAATCAACACCAACCTAATAAACAGATGGTTGGTACAGCCCAGTTTAAACTTGCAAGTGATAAAGTTTTCTAACCAAGGTTTTGAAGACTGGTTCCCAAAGGTACAAATAAAGTTTTATCTATTTGAGACTAAAGATCTTCCAACACCTCCTAGAAACTTTGTCCATTTTCTGGAGAAATGTATTGAATGTGTAGCATCAAAGGAGGGAGAGACTTTGACTAAGCAATGAAGTATCATTTGGAAACTCATACTGTTGGAATGATAGATAAACAAAAG
>ML828103.1:0-18948 GCA_009831015.1 Picea engelmannii | reverse complement strand
CCTCCTAGAAACTTTGTCCATTTTCTGGAGAAATGTATTGAATGTGTAGCATCAAAGGAGGGAGAGACTTTGACTAAGCAATGAAGTATCATTTGGAAACTCATACTGTTGGAATGATAGATAAACAAAAGTTAATCGTGCAATGGTTAAGGTTGCAGTTTTGTAACTATTTTTCTCCTAGAAAGTAGGAGATTGTTAACCATCAAGTATGGATGACCTTGTATAAATACAGGGAACGAAGACTAAAACAGGGCTTTTTGATCTCTCGGAAAAAACATTTTTAACGAAGTAATTTTGAAGAGACTCTAAATTAATAGAAATGCAGATTGAAGATTCCAGATCTTGTCACTTATGAGTTATGTGTTTCTCTGTCATCTCATCTTTCTTATGTGTGTTTAATTGATGAATGCTTAGCTACAATTTAGTACAACCTCTAATGTGGAAATTATTATTCTTGTTATTTCAAATCATTTACATTTTTTCCTCTGTATCCGTTATCAACAGATACAAGACCTGTAGATGCTTAGATTTCAACATCATATGCTTCATCAATATTTTTCTCATTTCATAGTCTTCTGTTACAATGTGAGATTCCTCTGAAATTGATGCCTCACTTTGCTAATAGATTTATGTTTTTCTCCATATCATGCACATTTCTTTTCTTTAAAATTTGACTCAGATACAAGAAAAGGCCTACAATTTGGTCATACTATTTATTTGTGTTTTGATATCATTCTCGTTACATTGTGGAATAGAGATAACCAGCCTAAAAAGAAAACACAGAACTTTATTCTCCTTTACTTTCCTCCTTCATGACAGCACCAGTTGCAAGGCAGCCTAACATCGAGCCCGATCTCTCGGATCAAACCAACATTGCTCTAAATTTATTTAACACTATTTTACAAACAACAAATAACCGGGTTGACTTAAAACATTCATGGGCAACAATTGAGAGAGATATCAGTATCCTGGAAAACTGGGAATTTCGACAAAGACAGTTGAGAAACCGACAATAGCCTTTACCTTTTTATCAATCTTTTTTCTATTCTTAGCTCCCTCTGTTTTTTCAGATGCCTTGACAGTATACTTTAAATCCTTAAAGTATAAACTCAGGAACAACAGAAACTTCGTTGCATTTCCCCTGCTTCCTCTACTGTTCAAATTGGAGTGCTTTTAGCTAGGTTTTCAAAGACCATTGTAGTAGTTTTCCTTCACTATATTGTTATTCTTCAGTTTGAGATATACATACAATAAGGGAAGGGAAATTTTCATTTATTGCTTTCTAAAATCCATCAAAAAAATGTGAGTTAGAGGCGAATCCTAGGAAAAAGCAGCCATTGTTCACTATCATTCTCCCATTGAAGTTTGCCTCCATTTTCTCTCTTAGCCTTCACTACACCACAGCGTTTGACATCTTATATTGACCCATGGAGACACCTCATAAGATGGAATCTCAAAAGGGAGGCACTGTGGTCAGAACTAAACCCTCATACATGCACCTATTTGAAGGAGAGCCAATGCTTAGGGAAGTTTTTCAAAGGGTGGGTTACCTCTCATTTCCAAAACATGTAGAGGGGACGTCCTGAAGTGGCAAGGAAATTTGCCTCACATTTTGATGGCCTTAAGACTAAGGTAGGAGATATGTATTTTGAGGTGTCTGAAGCCTCTATTGCAACATCCACAGGGATTCCTAACATAGGGGAGAGATGGTTTAAATCCATGACTTTGAATGCTACCTTCTCCAAGGACTTCCTTAAGCTAGATTATCAAACTGAAAACTTGTCCAAGGGGGTGCCTAGAAGTCATATAGTTGAAGTTTTTGACAAGATGTTGAAGATCATCCAAAGATACTTCACATGTGAGGGAATATTTAATATGTTATACCAGTACCATATAAGACTTTTGCTTCATTTTGCTGGTAAAGATGAAATGGATATCCCTTTCTACTCATTGAGGAGCATGGGGAAAATGTCTAACAGAGTCCAAGCCAAATCCAAGGTTGTGGATACTAGTGTCTTTCATTCTCGATTGATCAGAATGTTAGTAATGGAAGAATTGAAGAAGAGGAACATTCCTTGGGAGCAATTCATTGTTTCTTCTCACATGAAGTTGGACACAGATTCAAATCCTCAGCCAGAGATGCAAAGTCTGTTTCCATCTGCTAGTGATGCTCCAATAGGAACAAGCAAGAAAATAAAGAGTAAATCCATTGCTTAAGGAAAAGAGGTTGTTAAGGAAGTTGAAGAAGCAGACAAGGAGGCATGTCATTCTCCACAGAGATACTCTTGACCTCCTCCTGCACCAGAATTGGAAGAGGTACCTTCATCTACTAAAACTACAACTAAGAAAGGAAGAAAGTTGCATTTATCTTCATCTCCCTCAACAACTAGCACAAAATTCAGGAAACCTTTCACAAGATCATCAGCTCTCAAGGAGGCTGTTGAAGCACAAGTTATACCAAAGTTTTATATTCTGAAGAAAAAGAGAGACGAGGGTGAAGGCATTGAGAAGCCTATCGAGATGGTAGACAGAGCTCTTGTACAACAGAAAGATGAAGGTGAATCCATGAAGAATCATGTTGAGATTATCAACATCAACACTCCACCTAGCAATCACACCTTCAAAAGATTGATTAGACAACTCAGGGAGGCTAGGAAGGAGGATTCTTGCTTGAAATGGGAGGGTTTATATGAAAGAATTAAAATGAAGGAGCTCATGGATAATTACAGTAACACTCTTGATTTGGAAATATTTGTAACTAGAAGAGCTCTTCCTCTCCATAAACAACTCAAGAACCTCTATAGGAAAAACATAGACTTCCAGTCTCATAACAGAAAACTCAAGGCAGAATTGCAACACTTCAAGGATGAAGTGGCCCAGAGGAATTTGAATGTGTTGGTTGAAGCTGCCATTGAAAAAGATAAACCAATAGTAAAGAAAAGCACACCTGCATTTAAGAATCCTTTCACTACAAAAGGAAAGCATGTTGTTGTTCCATAAGGAAGTCTTCCTTCCACGAGAAGGAGTGATAGGTTGATGAAATGATTGGGGGAATATAATCTCCATTTTTTTAGAATGGTCTCTTTTTGCAAGAGTAAGTGATCAAGGATGAATTATTTTTTGCCACCTATAGAGGAATCTACAAGATTCTAACCTATCAACTCAAAGTTTTGATTACTCTCATCATAAACAAAAGCACAAACATTTTGTAGCGCTATGGCATTGAAAAATCATCTATTTTATCATGTCATGCCAGTTTGCTACCTATAGTGCTACCAAATATCCTAAGATTGAACTTAGTGATGGCGCTGCGAATTCCACAAAAATGATACCAAATCTCATAAGCCACGTAAAGATGGTGCTACCAAATTCTTTTTACAAAGGGCACTACCAATTATGTAGGACCAATTCAGTGTTGGCGCTACCGAATTACACACAAAGATACTCAGTGTTGGCACTACCAAATTGCACACAGAGATACTCAGTGTTGGCGCTACTGAATTGCACACAGAGATACACAGGCTCGACGCTACCAATTCTGCATGCCTGTTTTGGATCTGCACTACGAAATGTGCAGAGTATTTTGCAAAGGCATTGCAAAAACTCGCTACCCAATGTGCTACTAAACGACACTACCAACTGGTACCTGAAATCAAGGGGTTCGAGTTTATCACTCAAGTGGGTGACTGATGATGTGGAGAAGGGATAGAGATCATAGGTGGCAACATGATGACAACTTACAACCTCTGCAGGACACTTGGCATTGGAAAGAGATGTGCTTCAATGAAGACAATGTCAGTTAAAAGTTTGTTGGATTGATTGCCAACATGTTTCCTTTTTTATAGCATAGTTGTTAGCACAATTGTTAGTTTGAATAACTGATTTGGAGAATCCTATGGGAGGAAGGCCAGCTCGAAACCTCTAGCTGGTTCCTTCTCTTTTTTGTTATAAATAGATATTCCAAATTCTTTAGTAGGTTCGCATGGTTGAGATAGGCTCCCTTATTGTAATATTTTGATGAAGCATATTGGTTCTCTAGTTATGTACTTGAATTGAGAATTTTTTATTAATATAAGTCAGTTTCTCTTATTCCACCTTATTGCCTCTTATACTAAAGTGTTCATGATTGAATGATTCACATGAGACTGTTATAGTTGTATTATGATGAATGTTTGATTATAGTATTGTTATGATGTTCTTCAGTGTTCCTTAAGCTTTGAATTCAAGAAGATCTTGTGTTTGAAGTTTTTCCTCCTTAGGATGCTTGAAGACCTGATGTCCATAGCAAAACTCTACATTTCCCTCACCAAAGTCTTCCTTCTATTCACTTTTACTCCCACTCACTGACTGAAGTTGATCAAGACCTCAATTTCTTGTGCATGCTAGCCCAGATTTCTGAGTTAGAACATTATTATCTTGAGTCTTATCCATTTGACCTTTTAAACACTCATTTACATTTACATATAATCTGATGGGTACTGGGCTTATCCTCTCTGCAATCTGAGGGTGATTCCTAGTGCTAAAATTCTTGGTGTTGTTGTCGGGGAAGGAGTTGAACACATTTCTCTGGTATTGAATGACAAATCTTACTGATTATGAAGGTGCATTAGAACTCAGTACATTGAAGATTGTAGCTTGCACCTAGTGATTCCATCGTTTAAGTTGTGGCTCCTAAAGGCAAACACACGAGGTCAAATCCACAACTACCTTTGGCTTCACTTGAAGCTGACCCAAAGAAGATAATCAAGAAGGGAAAAGCTTCTCAATAAAAATTTTCTATTGCTATAACAGGTACTTCTAGTCAGTTTCCTGATTCCATTCTTAAAACACTAGTTGTTATATCAAGTAATCCTCCTTTACCTTCTGTTGAAGTTTCTAAGAATTTGGATTTTGAAAATTTTCATGTTGAATACTCCTCTTTTGACCCAAAATTGAAAGAAGAAAATTTTGAAATCCTTGCCTCTCCTAATATTGTGAAGTGGTTCAGACTTGAGAGTCTTGAAGATTTTCCTACCTTGGGCTTTGCTACTCCTCTTCCTATTAAAATTTCTGTAGCCAAAGAGGAGAAAATCTCATCTCCCTTGCAGCCTATACTATCTTCTTCCAAGACTCAACCTTCTGCTGTGAAAAACGAAATCCCTCCTTCCTACATTCCTTTTTCTCCTAAGCTGCACACAGTCAAGTCTCCTTCTCCTCCTTGTTCTGCTACAGTTCAAAATCCAATGGAAGGTGCTAACCCTCCTAGAAATAGGATGGATGCCATAGTGGCTACTAGATATGCCCCTCTCATCTTACCTCAGCCCATGAATTCTCTCCATGATGGAGATTACCTAAAATACATGCCCAAATTCACAGGAGAAGAAGACATAACTGTGGAAGAACACCTTTTTGCCTTGTACATTTATGCGGACGAACTAAACATTGAGAATGAGGATGTGTGGATGAGATTCTTTGTCCAAAGCCTTGATGGTGAGGCTAGGAAATGGTTTAAGGGTTTGACTCATGGATCCATTGTTGGGATTGAAGCTTTAGATAATGCTTTCTTGAGACAGTGGGGGGATAAAAAAGATTTTTTGTATTATATTACAGAATTTGGATCCCTAAAGAGGAAAGAGGGAGAATCTGTCTCTGACTTCTCTAAAAGATTCAACAAAATGTACAATAAGAACCATGTTGAGATAAAGCCTACATAAACCTCTGCCAAGATCACCTATGTCAGTGCTTTTGACCCTGAGTTTTTCCTTTTACTGAGAGAAAGAAGATCTGCCTCCTTAGCTCATATGCAATATGCAGCCTTAGAGGTAGAATCTAACATAGTGGCATCTGAAAAACTTAGGGGAAAATATGATAGGGACAAGAGAAAAAATAGAGTTGAAGCCTCAACCTCTCATTCCTCTATTTTCCATCCTCAAGTTGATGAACTTACCAAATTAGTAAAATCACTTTCTGTCGAGATGGAGAAGCTAAAACTTGAAGGAAAAAAGACCTATAGGAATACAAAAAATTTTGATAACTGAGGTAACTTCAGAAGACCAAATAATGCTCCTCATATCCTTCCAAGAGATCCTAGAAACAGAGATAGGGATGATCAAAAAGTCCAAACTTCTTTACAAATCAACCTTGTTGTTGATGAAGAAGGAGAGGATGAAGAAATTGATCCTGAGATCCATTTCCTAGGTGACACCTCTTCATCCCCTCACTTGACCCAATCTACATATGAAGAATCCCTGATGGATAATCAAAAAAATGAATTGAGTAAGGGAGAGAAGGCAAAAGAAAATCCTAATAGATATAATCTGAGATCTAAAAAGAAAGACGAAAATACTGATACTTCTGATCAACCCACTAAAACAAAAAATTATGCCAAGACTGTGGTAGTTGGAAGCAAAGAAAAAGATGTACAAATCCCTCAAGCTTTGGTCAAGAACCCTACCCTAGAAGTCAAGGAGATTCTAAAATCTCCATCTTCCTTCAGCTTTGAAAGTGAGATTCAAAAAATAAAAATCCCTATACCTTTTTTGGAGCTGATAAAAAAATGAAGAATTTAAAAAATATATTTCCAAAATGTTGTAGCCCGAATCCTCCTCCAATTCCACTGATTCAGTCAACCTTCAAGATGAAAAGTCAGCAGTCATCTTAGGACCTTTGATAGAAGATAGAGATGATTCATCCCCTCCCTTCTATAGATCACTAAACATTCATGATAAGGTGTTGCATAACTTCCTGATGGGCTCAGGGGCATCTCACAATATCATGCCAAAAACAATCATGGTTGAACTTGGATTAGCAATCACAAAAACTTACCATGACTTATATTCTTTTTAATATAGGAAAATGAAGTGTCTTGGGTTCATCAAAGATCTGGTTGTGACCTTGTTTCAGTTGCCCATGAAAAATGTGGTCATGGATACTGTGGTGGTTGATGTCCCCCCTAATTTTGGTATTCTCTTGTCAAGATCTTGGATAAAAATACTAGGGGGAACCTTGCAGATGGACCTTACATATGCTACCATTCTTGTGTTTTGGGGGGAGCATAGAAGGATTTACAGGGAAGCTCGGTTGGCCTACATCATTAGTGATGAAGAAAACCCCACCAACCATCCTATTTTTACACTTGATATTGATTTGGGATCCAACATATTGCAGCTCATTGATGCTCCTCAACCTCCTCTTGAAATTAGAAAACAATCCATTAATTTTTGTGAAGATTCTCCTCCACCTACCTCTGTTTGGAAGATGTTTTTTGATTGAGCCTCTTCTAAGGAAGGTGTTGCTGCTGGAGTAGTCTTTTTTTCACCTGCTCAAGAGACCATATCTTTGTCCTGCAAGCTAGAATTTGAAACTACCAACAATGTGGCAGAGTATGAAGCTCTTGTTTTGGGTTTGAGGGTTGCAAAAGACATGGGGATTGAAGAACTATCAATGTTTGGGGATGTTGAATTAATTTTCCATCAAGTCAAAAATATATATCAAGCTAAGCACCTTAGGCTAAGGACTTATAGAAATGAATTTTTGGATCTTGTTGACAATTTTTTCTTAGCTTTCAATATCGTGTTTATTCCAAAAGAGGAGAACACCATGGTTGATTCTTTGGTTGTTTCAACAAGTAATTTCAGAGTCCCTTTGCCACCTAAACTCAAATATGATGATGATGATGATGATGAATGCCCACTAAGACATAATTGGTCTATTGGACCTTAAGAGGGTAAGTGATTACTTGTGATTCTTTAGAATTTTGTTTTTGTGCTCGAAAAGCATTAAGAGAAGATTTCCAAGATCACCATACTTTTGTTGAGTTAAGAGGTTAGGAAGGTTGGTAGTGTGATCAATATTTTGAGAATGAGATATAATATGGATATAGACTGGACAATCTAAGAGAAAGTGCTTTTCATATTCAACCTCCTTAGTGTCACAAAGGTGACACACTCTTTCTGAAATCGACACAAAGTCTTATCTCTCCATTCTTTTTTCTCACTGAGACCAAGTTGGCCACCCATTTAGAATATCTCAAAGGAATGATAATATTGGCATCCAAAATCTTTTTTACCTGACAATGTCAAACATTGGAAGGTCTTTGAGGATGATCTTGAGATTAAAAGATTTCTTGAGACTATTGATGAGTTTTCTGCATTACATATTGATCAAGATCATGATTATGAAAATAGACCTCATGCTGATGTTTTTCTAAATAAAATTGCTAATCATCATATTGTTTAGTTTCCTAGTAACCATATCCCAAAGGGACTAGTTCCTTTGGAGAGATTGTTCGACAGAAATGATGTGGTTGTAAAGGTTAAAGGTTCAACTGATGATGTTGATGTAACTGAATGCAATGTGGGTACAAAGAAGGATCCAAAATATGTCAAGTTGTCTAGTAGCTTGTCAAGGGAACAAAGGGATGAATATGTTGACTTGTTAAATGAGTTTGTTGATGTGTTTTCCTAGACATATGAAGATATGAGAACATAAGACACAAGCATCATTGAACATAAGATCCCTTTGAAGGAAGAGACCAAGCCATTTAGGCAAAAACTGAGACAAATAAATCCAATGCTACTGCATATTATGGAAAAAGAGATAAAAAAGATTTTGGATGCCAAGATTATCATTCCTTTGAGATATTCTAGATGGGTGGCCAATTTGGTCTCAGTGAGAAAAAAGAATGGAGAAATAAGACTTTGTGTTGATTTCAGAAATTTGAATAGAAGCTCTAAGAAAGATAATTACCCCTTGCCAAAGATGGAGCACATATTATAGAGGGTTACAGGTGCATCTAGGATGTCTATGATTGATAGATTTTCTGGCTACAATCAGATCTTTGTCTTGCCTGAAGATAGAGAGAAGACAACCTTCACTACTCCTTGGGGTACATTCATGTACGCTAAGATTCCCTTTGGATTAATGAACACAGGAGTGACCTTTCAACGAGCCATGGACATTGCCTTTATTAGGGAGAAGGACAAGTTTGTAGTCATTTATTTGGATGACATAACAATGTTCTCACAATCTCATAAATAACATTACCATCATTTGAAAAAGGTCTTCTTGAAATGCAGAAAATTTGGTCTCTTTTTAAATCCAAAAAAGTCATTGTCTTCCATGAAGGAGGGGAAATTATTGGGGCACATTGTATCAATTGAAGGGGTAAGGATTGATTCAAGAAGAGTAGAAGCTTTCCATACCTTGTCACTCCTTAGATCCAAGAAATAAGTTCAGTCCTTCTTGGGGAAAATAATTTTTTTGAGAAGGTTTGTTTCAAATTTTGTTGAATTGGTAAAGTATATTACAACTATGCTGAGGAAAGGAAATAAAATCAAATGGACTGTTGAGTCTCAAAATTATTTTGATCAGATAAAAAAGGCTTTGACTGAAGCACCTATGCTCATAAGCCCTGACTATTCCAAGGATTTTCTGATTTTTTATTTTTCTTCATTTGACACAGTAGCAATTGTTTTATTGCAGAAGAATGCAGAAGGATTAGAGTAGCCCATTGCCCTTTTCAGAAGGGCATTGAGGGATGCTAAAATAAAATATGACATCATGGAAAAATAGGCCTATGCTTTGGTCAAAGATCTCAAGAATTTCAGATTCAATGTGATGCATTCAAAATTCATTGCATATGTCCCTTCAGCCTCGGTGAAAGGGATTCTTATTCAGCCTAACATAGACGGAAGGAGGATCAAATGGATTGCCAAAATTATTGAATTCCATCTTGAAATAAAGCCCACCAAATTGGTTAAATGCCAAGGTTTAGCTAGGTTGTTGGTTGAATCAAATTGCAAAGCTCTGGGGGTTAATTTCATCAACATTAGCTCAAAAAATCAGCAATCTGAGTTGTCTGATAAAGGTTCTCAAGTCAACCCTCCATTGGCAGAATGCACTTGGTACAGGGACATTATATATTTTCTACAGAAGTTGTAGCCTCCTGATGGTATGGAGAAGAACAAGGTAAGAGCTTTGAAGCTCAAATCAATCAAATATTGTCTTATTGACCAAGTCTTGTATTGGAAAGATCCTTTAGGAGTGCCTTTGAGATGTCTAGACCCACAGGAGGCCCAAAAGATTATGTCTGATTTTCATGACAGTTTATGTGGAGGCCATCACTTCTAGAGAATCACAGCCTATTAAATCCTCAGAGCTGGGTATTTTTGGCCTAGTCTCTTTAATAATGTTTGTGAAAATATTAGAGCTTGTGTCAAGTGTCAAACTTTTCAAATCTTTGCCATTGAAGCTTGTGGTAGCTTCAGGACATTTTCAGTAGTGGGGCCTAGATTTTATTGGGGAAATTCATCCTGCTTCAAGTGGTCAGCATAGGTGGATATTGACTACCACTGATTACTTTATTAAGTGGATAGAAGCCATCCCTACAAGGAATGCCTCCCACAAGGTAATCATTAGTTTTCTTGAGGATATTATGGTGAGATTTGGTTGCCCCGAACAAAATTGTTACTGATAATGTTGCATCTTTCACGGCTGAATCATTTATCAAGTTTTGTGAGCAGTATGGAATTACATTGGTTCATTATAATCCTTACTACCCCCAAGGGAATGGACTGACAGAGTCCTATAACAATAGCCTTATAAATATCATCAAAAGACTGTTAGAAGACAACTAGAAAGCATGGGATTCAAAGCTTAAATTTGCTTTGTGGGATGATAGAGTGACAACAAAGAGATATCTTGGTGTCTTTCCTTTTCAGCTTTTGTATGGATTTGAGGCTATCTTTCCTTCTCACCTTGCTTTCCTGTGGAAAAATTCTTCCAAGGCTACCAAGGAAAACCTGATGATATGATCAGAAGAATACAACAGCTGGTAGAAGTGCAGTAGACTAGAGAAAAGCTACTAGACAAATCACAGGACCATCAACAAAAGATCAAGCAAGCCTTTGATAAGAAGGTAAGTAAAGAAGATTTCCAACTGGGAGATCTAGTGCTCAAGTTCGATGCACCCAAGCAAGACAAAGGCAAGCATAGTAAATTTGAGGCCTTGTGGATTGGTCCCTTCAAAATTTCTGAGGTATTTTCAAATAACACTTATAAGTTGCAGAATTTGGAAGAATTTGAAGTTTTTGGTGGCCCTGTCAATGGGCATTTTCTGAAAAAATATTTTGCGTAAGCCATGAGTGGATTTCCATGCCATTGTAAATATCATTTTTGTTTTATTTTTGATTGAATAAGTGACCCCATAGACCTAGGATAAGGCACTAAAACTACTTGTTCTTGGCAGCCCGCAGGGAGCATGCCATCCCCTGTGGAGCCAATGTTATCACACTAAGTTGCCTTGGGTATTTTAGCCCTTAGTTTTAAGTTTTTTAAGCCTTTCGATTTTTAAATTTTGCTTTATTTTCTTAAGTTTGATTTACTTAGGTTACCTTGAATAAATAAAGGCTTGAGTGTTGGCTCATTTTTTGACCCTCACATAGATTTTTAGCCTAGGTTCATTTTCTTGGTTAATGGTTTGACTCACCTCATGACTTGACACCAAGCCCGACTCAGTCATTGACCTTCATGACTTGACATGTATCTCTTTTCACTCATACCTTTGTATCCTTTCCATGTTGCCCCTATGTCCTATTAAAAGTGGTCAAATCATCTTTTTGAAAAAGAGCGATGCCAACTCACTAGGAGTTTCCATAGCGCACTCCTCGTCCTTTATTCCTTGTCATGATTTGTCATCATTTAATTGAGGTCATGCTCTACCTTGTTTTCAACACCGTGGTTCATTAAAAGATGCATTCGAGGATTTGATTGTAATGAGTTTGTTAACGATTTTAAAGATTTGAATGTTATCAAACTCGGCGCTGCTAAAACTGCCAGTTCAGACTAATTGCAGACAACGCTACAAGATCAGTTTTTGAGGTGGACTTAGAAGATAAGGTGGTCATGGTGATCTCCTAACTCATTGCAGAGACTAAGTTTTCATTACTCCTCCAGGTATTTTGTGGGTTCCCTCCTTTGCATAGCGAATCCATGTGATAGTTGTTGTCTGATTTTTGGTAGTAATTGTGTCTGCAAATCGCTCCCTCCTTCATCCATCTCCATCCATAATCTCCCTCTCACGGACTTGCAGCCACCACACCTGGTTTTCAGTTATCAAACACACAATTTCCTTCTATTCCTGAGTGTTGAGTGCCCGAGCAAATGTTTCTTCCTTGTATGCACACTGCACTACCCAAAATCGTTGTTGAAACTTCGTTGCATTTCCCCTGCTTCCTCTACTATTCGGATTGGAGTGTTTTTAGCCAGGTTTTCAAAGACCATTACACTAGTTTTCCTTCACTATATTGTTATTCTTCAGTTTGAGATCTACAGCCAGTAAGGGAAGGGAAATTTTCATTTCTTGTTTTCTAAAATCCATCAAAACAATGTGAGTTAGAGGAGAATCCTAGGAAAAAGTAGCCATTGTTCACTATCATTATCCCACTAAAGTATGCCTCTGTTTCCTCTCCTATCCTTCACTGCACCATAGCCTTTGACCTCTTATATTGACCCATGGAGACACCTCGGAAGAAGAAATCTCACAAGGGAGGAATTGTGGTCAGAATTGAGCCTTCATACATGCACCTATTTGATGCAGAGCCAATGGTTAGGGAAGTTTTTCAAAGGGTGGGTTTCCTCTCATTTTGCCAAAACATGCAGAGGGGACATCCTGAAGTGGCAAGGCAATTTGCCTCACATTTTGATGGCCTTAAGACTAAGGTAGGAGATATGGAATTTGAGGTGTTTGAAGCCTCTATTGCAGCAGCCACGGGGATTCCTAACACGGGGGAGAGATGGTTTAAATCCATGACTTTGAATGTTTCCTTCTCCAAGGAATTCCTTAAGCCAATTTATCATACTGACAACTTGTCCAAGGGGGTGCCTAGAATTCATCTAGTTGAATGTTTTGACAAGATGTTGAAGATCATCCAAAGATACTTCACATGTGAGGGAAGATTTAATATGTTATACCAGTACCATATAAGAATTTTGCTGAAATGAATATGGTAAAGATGAAATGAATATCCCTTTCTACTTTTTAAGGAGCATGGGGAAATGTCTGACAGAGTCCAAGCCAAATCCAAGGCTGTGGATACTAGTGTCTTTCATTATGGAATGATCAGAATGTTGGTAATGGAAGAATTGAAGAAGAGGAACATTCCTTGGGAGTAATTCATTGTTTTTTCTCACATGAAGTTGGACACAGCTTCAACTCCTCAGTCAAAGATGAAAAGTCCTTTTCCATCTGCTAGTCATGCTCCAATAGGAACAAGCAAGAAAATAAAGAGTAAATCCATTTCTCAAGGCAAAGAGGTTGTTAAGGAAGTTGAAGAAGCAGACAAGGAGGCATATCATTCTCCACATAGAGACTCTTCACCTCTTCCTGCACCAGAATTGGAAGAGGTCCCTTCATATACTAAAACCATAACCAAGAAAGGTAGAAAGTTGCATTTCTCTTCATCTCCATCGGCAGCTAGCACAAAATTCAAGAAAACTTTCACAAGATCATCATCTCTCAAGGATGTTGTTGAAGCACAAGTTCTACCAAAGGTTTCTATTCTGAAGAAAAAGAGAGACAAGGGTGAAGGCATTGAGAAGCCTATTGAGATGGTAGACAGAGCTCCTGTACAGAAGAAAGATGAAGGTGAAGCCATGAAGAATCCTGTTAATATTATCAAAATCATCACTCCACCTAGAAATCACAACTTCAAAAGATTGATTAGACAACTCAGGGAGGCTAGGAAGGCGGTTGTTTGCTTGAAATCAGAGGGTTTATCTGAAAGAATTAAAATGAAGGAGATCATGGATAATTATAGTAACACTCTTGATTTGGAAATATTTGCAGCTATAAGAGATATTCCTCTCCATAAACAACTCAAGAACCTCTATAGGAAAAACAGAGACTTCCAATCTCATAACAGAAAACTCAAGGCAAAATTGCAACACTTCAAGGATGAAGTGGCCGAGAGGAATTTGAATGTGTCGGTTGAAGCTACCATTGAAAAAGAGAAACCGATAGTAAATAAAAGCACACTTACAGTTAAGAATCCTTTAACTACAAAAGGAAAGAATATTTTTGTGCTATAAGGAAGTCCTCCTTCCACAAGAAGGAGTGCTAGGTTGATGAAATGATTGGGGGAATATAAGCTCTGTTTTTTAGAATGGTCTCTTTTTGCAAGAGTGAGTGATCAAGGATGGATTATTTTTTTCCACCTATACAGGAATCTACAGGCTTCTAACCTATCAACTCAAAGTTTTGATTAGTCTCATCATGCATAAAAGCACAGACATTATGTAGCACTATGGCACTACAGAAACGTCTATTTTAGCATGTCCTGCTAGTTTTCTACCTACAGTGCTACCAAATTTCCTAAGACTAAAATTAGCGATGGCGCTGTGAATTCCACAGAAATGCTACCAAATATCCTAAGTTGTGTAACAATGGCGCTACTGAATTCACAGGAATATTATAGTGGTGCTACCAAATTCTTTTTGTAAAGGGCGCTACCAATTCTGCGGGACCAATTAAGTGTTGGCGCTACCGAAGTTCACACATAGATACTCAGTGTTGGCGCTACTGAATTTCACACAAGGATACTCAGTGTTAGCATTACCGAATTGTACACAGAGATACACAGGCTCGGCACTGCCAATTCTGCAAGCCTGTTTTGGATCTACGCTATGAAATGTGCAGAGTATTTTGTAAATGCGCTACAAAAACTCGCTACCCAGCGCGCTACTGAACGACGCTACCAACTAGTACCTGTAATCAAGGGGTTCGAGTTTATCACTCAGGTGGGTGGATGATGATGTGGAGGAGGGATAAAGATCATAGGTGGAAACATGATGACAACTTACAACCTCTGCAAGACACTTGGCATTGGAAAGAGATGTGCTTCAATGAAGACAATGTCAGTTGAAAGTTTGTTGGATTGATTGCCAACATGTTTCCTTTTTTATAGCATAGTTGTTAGCACAGTTGTTAGTTTGAATAACTAATTTGGAGAATCCTATGGAAGGAAGGCCAACTCACACCTCTAGCTGGTGCCTTCTCTTTTTTGTTATAAATAGATATTCTAAATGCTTTAGTAGGTTCATATGGTTGAAATAGGATCCCTTATTGTAATATTTTGATGAAGCATACTGGTTCTTTGGTTATGGACTTGACTTGAGAATTTTGTATTAATATAAGTCAGTTTCTCTTATTCCATCTTATTGCCTCTTATACTGAAGTGTTCATGATTGAATGATTCACATGAGATTGTTATAGTTGTATTATGATGAATGTTTGATTATAGTACTATTATGATGTTCATCAGTGTTCCTTAAGCTTTGAATTCAAGAAGATCTTGTGTTTGAATTTTTTCCTCCTTAGGTTGCTTGAAGACATGATGTCCATAGAAAACCTCTACATTTCCTTCACCAAACTCTTCCTTCTATTTACTTTTACTCCTACTCACTGACTGAAGTTGATCAAGACCTCAATTGCTTGTTTATGCTAGCCCAGATTTCTGAGTTAGAACATTATTATCCTGAGTCTTATCCATTTGACCTTTTAAACACTCATTTACATTTACATATAATATGATGGGTACTGGGCTTATCCTCTCTGCAATCTGAGGGTGATTCCTAGTGCTAACAGGGTCAACCAGGGAAGAGATCTCAAATAGAATCTGAGGACCGAGTATTTATCCTTTTGGGGGGAAGACGAAAGGGATATATAAGGGATCAAAGTGCTTAGAGTACCCCTTGGATAGAGATAAGGGAGGGGAGCCCCCAGGCCCGGGGGCTGAAGAGGAAAGGGAGGGCACCGAGGAAGTAAAATCCACACTATTTTGAACTAAAATTTCAACAATACCAAGGGAAAAATAATTACCCGGTGAAACCATCGAATGGGCCACTGGGTTGGCTAGCAAGATGATCCAAGTGGATATTGGTGGCCACCCACCTATTCCAACTGGCTCCTCTTGACAGTTTTTAGTTCAACACGTTTTTTTGTACTTCTTTGTAATTGTGGGTTCTACTCTTCTGGGGTTGTCTGAAGCCCTACACATCTTCCAGGTTGATACTTATAGTGGCCTCCCACCTAATCCAACTGGCTTATTTTTTATGTTTTCATGTCAACACATCTTTTTGTACTTCCAGGGCCGTTTTGGGGCCCTAAACAGTGTTTTTTTGTCTCGCCACAATCAAATTGTAGACGGAGTCAGATTTTGACGATGTAATGTGTAGTTATCGATAATACCTTTCTAACGGGATATAACGCACCTAAAACAGAGGTCGTATGAAAAATTTACGACCCCGAGAAGTTGAGGTACCAACTTACCCATAGGGGCCCACATAACTTTTGGTGTTTCATCTCCTAGGGTTAGATTTTTTTATGTCTAGGGTTTTGGAATTCATGAGTAATGCTAAAAAAAGGCCTCTGGAGCCTCATTTTGATTATTCTGCTTAGACAGGTGCACATAGCAACCACATCTCTTCTCAGAGATACCTACCACCATTCGAGCAAGTGTTCCAGTTCTGCAGTTTTACAGTTTCAACCTATTTCATTTATTCAATAGAATATGTTGTTCACTAGATAGTTGTGTTGTTCTTCATATCTCTGTGTTTATTATATTCAGTCTGTTAATGAGTTCATTCTGCTCCTAAATCTGGATCACGGGATGACTATGTCCTCCAATTGGGAGACTGGCGACATAACTATCAGATTTGATCGATCATTTGCTTCTTGCTCCTTCAATTAGTCCGAGGCCTAATTAGAAATCGTGGGCTTGACCACCTTCCATATTTTTTTGTGAATATTGAGCTAAGAAGGAAAATTCTTTCACTGAGCTTGGACATGCCCCACTTGATGAAAACTGAAACACCAAAATGGTATGTGCCAATAATCTATTTTTTTATTCCAAGAGAGGCCTTCATGGACTAATTCGATTTCTTCAGTTATACCATTCATAAGGTCCACCTCAATTTGCATCCAGAGCCATCGGTGATCCTGCTTGACATCCCAAACTTTTTCCAGCTGAAGGAAATGCATTAGTTTATTCCCTATGAATTATAGATCTTATGAATTCCAAAATGGAAAAGGAAGCCCTGGGAGGATCACCCAAATTTGGGAAGTGGATAGAGGCTCCCTATAGGGGTTGAAATTCACTTCCCATATCTTGATTACAAGACCTGAGATCCCCCAACCCCAATTTATCTTCAGGATTGAGCATAGATCCTCTTTTGACCAAAATTTAAAGCAAATCCAACCTCTCAACAGTTGGTGAAAAATTGGGCAATAAAAAATTACCGAATCCCATTTTTTGACAATGCAACCCATAAGTGAGTCTGAGCGGACTAATTTCCCACAAAACTTGTTGCCAACCGCTGTGTAAAGCAATTCATGGATGCCTGATATTTTTACGTCTTCACCCACCACCATATTGATTTTCTCCTTTTGCACTTTGACACAACATTTTCTAGCACGAGATTTTGGAATGCAGAAAGTCTCAGATTGAGGTTCCCCGATATCTAAAGACCCTTCAAACCTATTTTCCTCCTGAGGCACAATTGGGATGACTTAAGAGACTTTTGGAAGAGAGTTTGCAAGAGGAGGGATCTGGAGCGGCTCAAAGGAGTGAAAGAGGTTTATGTCGATCTCACCACCCTACATGCATACCTTGAGACTTGGAATTGCCTCCATCCTAACCATCGATTGATTTTCGGTTGGCTCAATTGAGGGCCCCAATTCCCCTAAAACGAGTGTCCTCTTTCCATGTTGCAAACTAATAAATTCTAGATCTAATATGAATATGTCGTGTGTGCCATCATTTGGCTCAATATCCACGAAATCCTCCTCCATAAAGGTTGTGACAGGTGGCAGGGTCAAGGTTTAACACATAACTATGCATCACTACTGATGAGGCCTTATGAGTTCACAAGCCGGTTGAAACCCTAGAACTTCTAGACCCCCGAAGAATTCCCCTCCAACAACACTCACATTGTTTTTCCAAACACTCAAAACTTGTTTATTAATTATAATTGTTTATACATGGGACATATAAGTATTTTAAATTATGTTTTTCTAATTAAAATTGTTCATATATGGGACCAAGTGTTTATGGATGCTTGTTTCATGTTGTTAATGGGGAGAATAAGGATGGACCTTGTAACAATAATAAGAAAATGTACCATGGAATAATAAATTAAAAATAAAAAAAGTGTGTGGTTTAATATTTTTGAAAAAATAATTTTTGCAATTATGAAAATATTGAAAATGAATTTAGAAGATATCCTTTATGCACAATATTAGATGCATTGTCAATTCCTGCTAGCTCAACCGGTTAAGGCATGGGTTTAGTTTGCTAGGCGAACGGAGTTCAATACCCTTACGGTGTGTTTAGTCGAGAGTAGAGACCCAAAAATCCATCCATGTTAAGGATTGGTGCAGCCTAGGCCGGGTGTGATCCCTGGGTGATTTTAACGACTTAGATGCCCCTGGGTTGTGGTTTCTTAGCCAAGGGTTGAAATGTTGGCCCCGCAAGTGATGGGCATTTCTAACAAAAAGAAAAAAAAGATGTTTTTATTGTGATATTTTTAATCACAATTTGGGTCAAAATTATAAATAAAAAAAACCAAACTGAGTTCAAAAACTTTAGTGTGACTCTAGACTCATATAAAAACAAATATCTAAATAAGTAATTTTGTGATTTCAATTTCCTAGTTTTCTTTATCCACTCTCTCTCTCTCTCTAGGTCCCATAGACAAAGTTGGTCTAAAGGATGTTAAAAGACATCATCATCACCATTTTAAAGTGTTGGATGCAAGTTCCAAGTTTCACTCCAAATTTATTATGGTTCATGGTTATTTGGACTATTACTACTAGAATCTTAAACACCAACCAAATAATTGATTTGCCCAAATATGATAAACAAGATGTTAGGCCACATGAGTTTATTGACTTTGGTTATAGAAGTGATATGA
>ML828102.1:39776-60259 GCA_009831015.1 Picea engelmannii | reverse complement strand
AAATATTATGTTGCACCCTCATATTGTTGGAAGATTGGTTGTTGTCATTGATGTCAACCCTAGTCATTGGTTTTGGACCATAAGATTGATGAAGGTATTTGGACATGAAGCACAATGCACATGCAGATAAAACACCCATGGATGGATAGTATACATCATGTTGTTTCCAATGGTATGTGTCACGTCATGTGGATCCTCATGGTTGAGGAGAAATGAATATTTGAAGATGACAAAGTGAATTGAAGAAGGAAGTACATGTAGGCCCTGAAGATAATTAAAGAAAAGAATTACAAAATAAGAAAGTGTCAGGTCGGCCCTAATGTTAAAAGGAAGTGACATAAATGGTATAAATAAATATAATTATACATTCATTTGATACACAATTCGAATTTCATAGGAAATCAGAAGTAAAGAAGGATGGATTTCAAGGGAGGGTGAAGTCTTTTGGTGATGTGTTCTAAGGTATGTTATTTTCAGGTCATCTTACCATTTTCGCTATAACTTTTTTTATAGAACAAAGGACAGAGAAAATATGGGCAGTATCAGGAAAACCAGTCCAAGACTCAAGAAAAGAAGGACACCAAAAAGAAAAAGAAAGATACTAGGAAGTGGTGCAACTTCCATAAGAGCCCTTGGCATAACACTGCTGACTACTGCTCAAAGCAGTCACTGGTGGCTGAATTGAAATCCTCTGAATCAGATGCAGGTTAATATTTTGAGCCAAAACTAGAAAGGGGAAGATGGATCATTGACGCAGAACCCAGTGCCATGGTTTCTACCACCAAGCTTCAACATAGTGAACCAGACGAGCCAGAAGAAGGAGAATGCCTCTTCCATTCACATATGTGGGTAAAAGGCACCCTGCTGCACTTCATCATTGATAGTAGTAGCATTAAGAACCTCATCTAAGTAAAGGTCATCAAAGGGATGGCCATGCTGACAATTCCACACCCACAACCCTACACCATTGGATGTCTTCACCAAGGAAGCAATCTCCACGTCATCCAACAATGTCGACTGTTGTACAACATCAAGCCCTTCAAAGACGAGGTATTGTGTGATGTTTCTCTTCTCGAAGTTTGTGATGTTATTTTGGGCCAACCTTATTTATGGAAATGTCATTCTGTATATGAGTCTAGGCCTCGTAGTGATATTATTACTTTGAATAGGAAATTGTACAGGATACCCGAGGCAGTTCCACCTAGTGATATTTCCTTGATCTCTACTAAGCAATGCATGAAGGTCATCTCTCAGATGGGGAAGTTTGTCTTCGTCATGATTCACTCTCAGAATAAGCGAAATATCACAGCCAAATCCAAGGTCTTTGCGACCGACCTCTCCACACAACAAAAGCAAGTAGATAAGGTCATGGAAGAATACTCAGATATCATCTCCTCACCTACCGGGGTACCTATGCACTGCCAGGTCAAGCACCCCATCGATATGAACCCCGACGCACCGCTGCCCAATGGGCTAGTCTATCACTACTCTCTGTTAGAAAATGAGGAGATCAAGAGGCAGATCCAAGAACTTCTCCACAAGGGGCTCATCCGTCCCAAATAATCACCTTGCGGGAGCCCAATCGTGCTAGTACAGAAGAAATATGGAACCTGGTGACTCTGAATTGATTATTGGGATCTGAATAAAATCACAGTTAGAAATCGATACCCGATTCCCGGAATCGGCGACCACCTTGATCAAGTCACGGGGGGAAAATACTTCAGTAAGATTGATCTGAAGTCTAGTTACCACCAGGTCCCAATAGAATAGACGGATGTATGGAAAACCACCTTCAAGTCAAAGAAAGGCCTTTTTAAATGGTTGGTCATGCCCTTTCGTTTGACAAATTCTCCAGCCACTTTCATGAGGATGATGGACAATATCCTGCGACCATTCACCAATACTTTTGTAGTGGTGTATCTAGATGACATTCTCATTTACAACAATACTTGGGCCGAACACTTGCAACATATTCAATAGGTTCTACACACCCTGCGATAACACAAGTTATATTCCAACTTAGAAAAATGCTCCTTCGACATGAAAAGGGTCCATTATCCGGGCTACATAATTGATCAACATGGCATACATGTGGATCCAGCCAAGATCCAAGTCATCCGTGACTGGCCATCTCCAACCACACTCATTGAGCTTCTAAGCTTCTTAGACCTCGCCAATTTCTACCTTAGGTTCGTGTTAGGATTCTCCCATATTGCATGGGCCCTCAACCAAATAACCAGGGGTGGTGGTAAGGTGAAATTTGCATGGGGACGGTCCCAACAAAAAGCGTTCGACGATTTGAAGCAGTGCTTGTGCTCATCCCCAGTACTTTCATTACGAGACCTGCAACATCCCTTTGAGATCGAGACAGAGGCTTTAGACTATGCAGTGGGCACTGTTCTCACTCAACACGACCACCCCATGGCCTATCATAGTGAGACACTATCAGAGGTTGTTCGTATGTACCCTACTTACGACAAAGAGATGTACTCCATTGTGAAAGTCTACCGCCAGTGGATATATTACATTCTTGGGAAGGAGAAAGTCATCCACACTGATCATAAGACACAACAGTTCATGCTTGTAGCAATTCCACCTCAACATCAAGTATAAAACAGGAAGCACCAATCGCATCATTGATTTCCTCAGCAGACCTCCAGTCGCAACACTCACCACGGTGCTAGACTCCTGTGGCCATGAGACCTTTGGATGGCCCCAACTCTATGAGACAGACCCATAATTTGCCACCACCTAGAAAATGGTGGGTGCAAACACAGTTGTCGATAATTTCCATCTTCAAGATGGGTTGTTTTGTTGTCTAGGCCATATCTGTGTTCCATTAAACAAGAGAGTGAAGATGATATGGGAATCCCACTACAGTCGGGTGGCATGACACTTCAACATCGAAAAGCTAGTGGCGATGCTACAAGAACATTTCTACTGGCCGAAACTTCGATAGGAGGTTAGCAAGTATATCAGGTCCTGCACTGCCTGCGTTATTGCCAAAACGACCACTAAGAAACAGGGCCTGTACACCCCTCTTCCTACTCTTGGCAGGCCATGGGAATCCATCTCAATGGACTACATGTCGGGCCTCTCGTCCACTAAGCGGGTAAATTACTGTGTTTTTGTGGTTGTTGATCACTTTTCTAAGATGGTGATTCTGGTTGCCTGCAAGAATAACATCACAGTAGAGGCCACTACCAATATCTTCTTTGAACGAGTTTGGGTACATTTTAGAATCCCATAAAGCATTATCTTAGATCAGGACATTCGATTTCTTAGCACATTTTGGTCAAGCCTCTGGTCACTGTTGGACACCAAACTCACCAAATCCAAAACCTTCCACCCCCAGAAAGATGGCCAAACTGAGGTCATAAATCGAATGATTGTGCATATCCTTCGCATGTATAATTCAAAGCACCCTCACACATGGGATGAGAGCCTTCCTTATGTCCAACATAACTACAACCAAGCCCTACATAGCTCAACCAGCCATAACCCCTTTTAGGTTGGGTTGGGATTCCAACCATTGAGTCCCATAGATGTTGCACTTCCCCTTGCAGCCACCTCGACCGACTCATCTCCTACTCCAACTAAAGCTGACAAAGCCACCTGGTTCATTGAGCGGATCCATCACATCCGTTAACAGGTTTAGGATATCCTACAAAATTCCAATGACAAGTCCATGCAACACCATGATCAACATCGGGGGCCACATAAGTTTTAGGTGGGCAAAAAAGTTTGGTTTCACTTGCAGAAAGAACGCCTTACAAGACCCCATCAGAAGCTTCACCCACTGTTATAACCCTAATTTGCACCATACATGCTTACCTGTCATCAGGCCATCTTAGATCCCTTCTTTTCCAAAGCACTGTTGAACAACTCTTTAAAAAACCTCTTTTATAAGGGACCACATTCCCTACTCCATTATTGCACGCATGTACATGCTAGCTAACCTAAAACAACCTGCGTGTACCTGCAAAAGCACAAAGAAAGGAAAGTTGCCGATGGAACACATAGGTTTGGGTGAGTTAACTGAATCTTTCGGCCATGCATGGCTGAGGGTTCATCCAAATACCTAGCTTCTTCTAGCCTATAAAAGAAGGGTTAGGGGTCCTATTTGGAGGAGGATATTAATAGTAAAGAAACTATGCCCAATTGTACATTCCCATTGTCCCAACCCTTTAGCCATCCTTGTGCAAAGAGAGATACAAAGCAAATAAGTTGGAGGACATTTGAAGAGGATCCTAGGATCAAGTTCACAGAGCAGTGGCCAGTCTCAACATTGTAAGTTGATTCATTAAAGTTAATAATAAAGAAATGCTTTTCTCATCCCACTATATGAGTTCTTCATAGTTTAGTGAATACATGTTTGAATCTCTAACCCACTAATCTGTAGAAAAAATGCATGTAGAGTTTGTTGCTTGTTTTGTATGCAGGTCAATCTTAGGAGGATAGCTTCTAGCAAGCAATCAAGCGTGAAGAAGGATCGACATTGAATGTCCAGAACAAGGTATGTTCGTTTAACTATGTATTTGATTGAAATAAATGGGGATTAAGTCTGGGACGATGGTAGAAAGTAGTATTCTTTCAGTCTTATCTGCATGCATAATATAACCCTAAATGCTAGTCCGTAGGGGGATTTCCCACCACAATAGAATTGGCGACCATAATGGGGAAGTCTCTAGGGTTCCTGGGAATATTTTTGGGTATTTTTAAAAGACTGGTTTTCTTTCCTGTTTTTTGAAGTTTCTGCAAAGTCTAAGCTAACAGAGATTCTGGTCTTCCATACCAGTCATCTTTGTTCTTTGCTTGACTGTGTTTTTTCAAGACCCACAGAGGTACACGTGGTCTACATAAGGTCTGCACGCGTGTACTTGTTCCCTACTTTCTTACAGCCCATGTGTAAATGCTAGCTGAAGAAGTAACAATAATGTGTATGATTCTAGAACATTTTGAGGCAGTCATCCTCTTCCCTGTCAGAATCAGTCATTCTCAGGAGTTTTTTGGAACTCTTTCTAAGTCTTGGTTGTTTGCAGTCTATAGCTTAGGGTTCATCTCAGATTGGTTTGTTTTACAAATTTTTCCTTATGTTGTTTTGCTGTTTTCTGTTAAAGAAAGTGTCTAAGCCTTCAAGAGATCCTGGTTCTCAGTATCAGTGGTCTCTTTCTAGTTTGGATTGTCAATTTTTATTTTTTTTAGAGTTTTAGAGATACACGTAGCCTGTATAATGTCAGCATGCGTGTACACGCCCTCTGGCTCTACACAGCTTGCGTGCACACGCTTGTTGTTGGATTGTCAGTAGTGTGTTTGTGAATGATAGATTTTGTTGAGGGTGAGGAAATCATATTTTCCCTTGACAAGAGTTATACCTCTCAGGTTTTTGAATCTCTCTCCTAACATTCAGTAGCTTAGGTTTGATCTCAGCCATAGCTTTCTTTTTCATTTAAAAGTTTTCCATCAAATTTTTTTTTACGGTTTTTAGACAAGTGTGAGAGTAATTTTTTAAGTTGCTAGTGTGTGATTTCTTGAAGTGATTCTTTGTTATCTGTGATTAGGCCATAGATTTTTCTTGGTTTTTGACTTGTTGATATTTTTCCTTTTTTCTTTTTTGAGCATTCAAATAAAATAAAAAAATCTTTCATTTCTTTGTTTGGTTAAAAAGTGTGGTTTTGCATTAGTAACCAAGGAAAAGTCTTTTCTTTCTTAAGTTATTGATAGTTTAATTAGATCGTAAGTAGCTCGTAGTAGAGTGAAATCTTACTTTATGTTTTTTGTTCAAAAGATCTTAGAAAATTATTAATTTTTTTTTTTTTTTTTTTTAAGTTGTTGAAAATTTGCGTTAAGTGAATATTTTTGTTTCCAACCTTCTGTTCATTTTTACTTTCGTCTTTCAAACATCACTAGTTTCACTTTCATAACCTTTGACATAAGACAAGCCATAAAATTAACACTAAATCTAAAAATCATTAGACTTTTATGTTTGTAGGGTTAACCAACTAGTTCAGGATTAGGGCCTTGGATTAGGTTGGAGAGGAAACTCTTCAAGGCCATTATAATCAAACATTGGAGTCTGAGTTAGGGAGTGTCCAAGTCCAGTATCATGAAAGTTATCTAGGACCCCCCTCTAACACAGGGGATAAACATGAGGTTGGGTGCGGAAAGGTAGCTGAGATAACCCCTCCAAAGCTGGACCAATCGTAGTGGAGAACACATATAGAGGGCTTGTCTTGGGATTCCATCAATTGCATTTTCCACGAAGCTTCATGGGTATTGAATCCATTCGAGGTATTCAATTGTCCTCTGAAACACTTTCTCTCGATACCCTTGACAGGTTTCAGGCTCAATACCCTGCTCATTGTGGTCTATCCGACTTTCGACTGTACCCGCCTGGTGACTGTTCACGCGCTGGCAACCTAGTTGCCTATCTTTTTTAGGGACATACATAGGTGACTACGGGGGTATACCGTGGTACCTAGGACAGACATTGGGAAACACTTTTCAGAGTATACCTAGAGGGTGCTTCCATGTTTGAGTTGCACTTTCCCCGGTAAGTTGCTCTAGTGTTGGTTGTTGTAACTGTTCTTCCAATTAATTTAGTGTTTGCCTGTCTTATCTTATAGGGACTTTTTTTAGTGTGTGTTGTTTTTGAATGACTAGAACACCCTAGAGTGTCTTTGATATTCTCACACAGTGGAGGATCATGATATCCTCTGGTCACGAAGGCTTCTTGGCCTTCCGCTGGTTACACTAGAGCCACCCCTGCCACCACTAAGGAGAAAACTAGACCAACAAGGGTCTTTTGAAGTGACCGGGTCACAAGAAATTGTGCCCGACCAACATCTAGAGGAATTGACTGTTTTAGACCTTGGAGTGAAATATTTTGGTCTGGTTGAAACCTCCACCACTGATCTTTCGACACCCACCATAGTACCGATTCATCCTTACGAGTGCCAGACAGTGTCGCATGTAGCAATGGAAACAAATGTTGTTACTCCTTCTGGGAATTCTTCAATTCCTACTACGGTTGTCACCACAGGAGAGTTTCTACCTCCTAACCCACCATCACTGGTCCGAGTCACCATGGTCTCGACCACCTCTATATCGCAAAGTGTTCTGATTCCATCTCTAGCAGTGGCCACAACCCATTTCATACCAAGTGCGACAGACCCTTCGTTATCATACGAGATGCCTAGTTCAGGTACAAGTCCTGTACTTTCCTACTCCACTTCATAGACTTCAGGTCTGGGGGAAGGGAGATCTAATGCTCCTCTGCAAGGACACATGGGGGGAACTCCTTCTCCTTTTAACGCTTTCCCTTACAGGGGAGGTCATATACCTCCTTCGTCCCCTTCACTCGGTGGCATGCATCAACAATTCGTCGAGCCACTTGCACACCATAGTTTACATGAAGCAGGGAGTCAAGGACCAACTTCGCATAATATGCTGGTAGGTTTGACACCATTTTATTTGTTCGGTGAGTTTGGTAACAATGCCTTTTGATCCTCTACTTTCTCAATTGGGGGCAACCCTGGTTTTGGACAATCTATTCCTATGCAGGGTACTATTCCTACATAGGGGGCACACCCAGGAACTTCCTCCACATCAGGGCCTTGGAATTCTTGGCAGGAATCTATTCCCTTGCCAGGAATGTTGATTTAGGGTAATTCTTTTCACAATCAATGGAACCACAAACAAAGCACTATGCCTATCCTCTCGGGACCGACATGGGGCAATCCTTCCCAAATTCCTTCGCATGTAATGCATGCCCAACCATCTATGTCCTATTTGAGAAATGAACCGATGATGTCTCCTCACATGAAAAATCCATACGCTGGCCATGGCCATGGTTTTTACCAGAACCCAGGCCAGCAGCCGAACTTTTCTTGGCAACCTGGTGCCAATCAAACTCTAGGCCCCTTTTTCCCAGGTTATCACCAACAACGCAAACTACCCTTCCTGGAAACCTTGCATTTGCCAAACTTTACAAGGTTGTTGAATGACCCTATCTGTCATGATCCGCTTTGGCATTCTATTCCAACGAAGTTGCCTTCAGACATCCCAAAGTTGGAAGCCAAGCCTAACGAAGATCCAGGAGATCATGTGACTACCTTCCATCTTTGGTGTTCATCTAACTTGTTGAAAGATGACTCCATATAGTTGCGATTGTTTCAACGTACTCTCATTGGGAGTGCCGTGAAATGGTACATTGAGCTTGATCGCTCAAGATACTCTTCCTTCGGTGAACTGGCAATGGATTTCCTAAACCATTTCCAGTTACCTGTGAGATACGACACTGGCACCGAATTGCTGGCCAATTTTTCACAAACAAAAGCGAACCATATCTCGGATCACATCCGAGAATGGAGATGCCGAAAGAGTTTAATTAAGGTACCAGTCCCACCAGCATTCCTGCTCGAGTGGTTCCTTACGTCTTTGGTCCCACAATTGTCCAAAGACATCACGACGTCGGGAGTATTTTCTGAAGAAGACGCCATCATGAGAGCTCAACAACTTGAGCTAATCTATTCTCAATCTGGTTTATTATATGAGATCTTTCCAGATGTGCCACACTCAATACTTGATAACACTGGACATAGAGTTGGACCACATGCCAATGGTATTGTTGGTTCAACACAAAAAAATCCCACTAAGCAACTGACAAAGCAGTTGCAACAGTTGTCTATACAACACACAACGACCAGCCAAACTACTCTTTGGCTGCTCCCCCTACCAAAACGTCGGATGTACACATAGTGAAATCAACTAATCCAAAGGCCACCCAACAACCTAAAGGAAAGAAAAAACAATGAAAGAAGGGTAAGGGGGATAAAAAAATTATCGATAATGCTGGCGTGGACAACAATGAAAAACGTAAGGCGAGGTATCCATGCAACTTATGAGCGGAAGACCACCCGACCCATCTATTTCCTCGGCTTGCAAAAGCCCAAAAGTTTGTGACGCAGCAACAACCTACTGTGTTAACCAATCCATTTCAACATGGGAAAAATCTAACCCAAGCTTCTACAAGCATGCAAGGGGGCAGCCAAGGACCCTCTTCATCTTCAAACAACCCCACATCCGCAAATGTATATATGGTGAGGGGTGATGCTTTTATATCGACTAGAGTGCATAACTATAGTAAACCAAGAACTTCTGAGAAGGGAAAAGAAGTCGAACTCCCATCTCTTCCTCTACAGATTGAGAAGATGTTGGGTGAAACAATGACACACATCCCCAAAGGCGCGTTCAAAAAAGCTTCTCACAACCCAAATGCGAGGGCCGCCCAAAACTATTCTGTGGTGGAATATTTATCACAAACCCCTTGTGCGATGTTCGCTTTGGAGGTCCTCCAAAGTTGCCCTTCCTAAAGGAAAGCCTTGTTAACCTCTATAGGATCTACCGAGACTTGTAAACTAGGTACAATCATGCTGGATACAATGGACCTAAAACCTCATATGCCTTACCACATAGAATTTTAGATAGTCGTGGCTTATCCCATGAAAACTTTTACTCGGAATATCTTCCGCACGGTGGTCGATGAGGGAGCCTCGACATGCATTATGTCGTTGGCATGCTGGAAGGCTGTTGGCCAACCTGTTTTGTCTCCATCACCTACTCTCCTCACTACTTTCGATGGTCATTTTTTCTGACCACATGGTATCATTCCCTCTTTCCCCATGCAGTTAGGAGGGAAGACCATGTGTGTCGAGGTAGAGGTAGTCGATGTGCCTCTCGACTATAACCTCTTGTTAGGAAGGTGTTGGACTTATGCCATGCAAGTTGTGGTTGCTACATTTTTCTGGGTCTTGTTGTTTCCAAACGAGGGCCGGATAGTGACCATCGATCAATTGTCTTTATCCAGACCTGACCCTTCATTGGGGGCATCCACGGTCCCGATGATTGATAATCCTCAACCAGGTGTAGTCAATGTAGGGGTTGGTTTGTGCCCATCTTTGATGGGTACCTTCGATTACCCGCCCCCTCAAGGTGATATCAAGTTTATATCCAATCACCATAAGTTTGCGATTTTTCAAATTTCGTCGTTCTGCATGACTTACTTTGATGATCCATGGATACTTCCTTCTCCATCGGTCACAATGGATGGGACAGGGAACCCGGGCATGTCCATGCCCTTGTCCGCAGCTAAAGTAGCGTACTCTTTAGTCCAGCAAGCTTCAACCAACATTGATCCAACTCCTGCACAAGAGTTCGATCCACTTCTAGAGCCTATTTGGGCTCAGGATTCTCTCGTTGACACTGATTCATTAGACTTAGTCTTTCCCTTTGATGACGCTGTAATTGAGGCAATGACTAGTCCGGACAAACCCTAGGAAGATCTTCATCACAGATCATACTTCCTCCCAGAGTTAAGCAGAATCGAAGCTAGAGAATTCACCTTGACTATGATGGGAGATAGGTCTTGTCCTATTAATCCCTTAGCTACACACAAGGTTTATGCTGAGGGTAATATGGAAACTATCATTGAAACCTTACCGATCAATATCTCCTGAAACCCTGGCATTGTGGAGAATGTTTTCATTGGAGCTGACTGCTCCCCCAGAGAGATTCAAATCTACACAGATCTTTTTAAAGAATTCCACGACGTTTTTTCCTGGTCTTACGAGGAAATGTCAGGCATTGATCCAAAAATAGTTGAACATGAAATCACAACTTATCCAAATGCCAAGCCTGTCCAATAGAAGCTTCACCTAGTTAACCCCAAGAAAGTAGCAACCATTAAGGTTGAGGTTGAGAAAATGCTAAAAGACGGTTTTTTCTATCCTATCCATTTGACCCAATGGGTGTCAAATCCGGTGCCGGTCAATAAAAAACAAGGCACAATTCATGTATGTACAGACTTCCGTGATTTGAACAAGGCCTGTCCCAAAGATAATTTTCCCACACCATTCATTGACCAGATAATTGATGAATGTGTGGGTTGCGAGGCCTTCTCTTTCATGGACTATTTTTAGGGATATAACCAAATCCAAATCAAACCCGAAGACCAGCACAAAACAACATTCATCTGTCCATGGGGTACATTCATGTATCGTAAGATGCCTTTTGGTCTCAAAAATGCTAGAGCCACCTTTTAGTGGGCCATGTCTTTTTCTTTCCATGACTTCAAGCATATAGTCGAGGCCTATTTATATGATTTAGCATCTCATTCTCACAAGAGAACTTATCATCCCACACACCTCCGACTTATCTTTGAGCGTTGTCGCTACCTCCAGATTCGCTTGAATCCAAAAAAACGTAGCTTGTGTGTAACATCTGAATGTTTGTTAGGTTTCATAGTGTCAACAACAGGGATCATGGTCGATGCTCTCAAGGTTGAGGAAATAATTCAGTTGCCCACCCCACGCACAATCCTTCAACTTCAAAGTCTATAGGGAAAGGTGAATTTTCTAAGACGCTTCATCGCTAACTATGCTGAGATCACCAATGGCTTTATGTGCTTACTTAAAAAAGACGTTCCTTTTCATTGGGATGATGCCGCTCAATGCTCTTTCACTGCATTGAAACATGCACTCACAACTGCCCCTCTGCTCTGGCCACCTAACTATAACAAGGATTTCTTATTATATATGGCTGCAACAAAGTCAACCATTGGCATGGTCTTAGTTCAGAAATATGACTTGTTCTCAGAATATGTCATTTATTACCTGAGCTGAGGCCTTGTAGGACCGGAACTCAATTATTCTCATATTGAAAAACTTGCGTTGGTAGAAGTCCATGTTGTTCAACGATTCCATCATTATGTTATGTTTCGCAAGACTACCATAATCACTATCGTGAATCCATTTCAGTACATGTTGACACGACAGGTAATAGGTGGAAAGATCAGTAGATGGATAGTCATCCTCTAGGAGTTTGACTTAGATTTTGTTTCGACTAAATCCAAAAAGTCACTGGTCTTCGCAGAACTTATTTCGGAACTTCCGGTTGAGTCGGGTGATCTCGTGCCCAGAGAGTCGCCTATCAGAGGAGATATGTTTTTGATCACCTCTTTGGATCCTTGGTATGGATATATACTTATCTATCTCCAGACTTTGAATTGCCCCACCTCTGCTTCTCGTGACGAGCGCCGACACATATGCCATCAGGATAAGAATTATCTCATACTCAATGATACATTGTATCAGAGAGGTGTAGACTGCATCCTGCGACGATGTGTCACTCACAAAGAAGTAGTTATCGTGCTTAATGATTTCCATACTAGAGATTGTGGTGGTTATTTTTCTGGGTTGGAAACATCCCAAAATATTCTACGAGCAGGTTACTTCTGGCCGACACTTATCAAAGATTGTATCGAATCGGTCAAGAAATTCCACCCATGCCAAATCTTCTCTCGAACGACGAGGGAACATCCCTCTCCCATGTTTCTTGTCATCACAGTTGGTCCCTTCACCAAGTGGGGGATTGATTACACTACATGAAACCCTCCTTTAGCAAGGGGGCACCACTATATCATCGTATCTGTAGACTACTTCACAAAATGGGTTGAAGCTATGCCAATGTTTAAAGATGATGGAGAGACTGTAGCTCTCTTTTTATTCAATCAGGTAATAGCAAGGTTCGACGTCCCGAGGGAGATTGTCACTGACCATGGCAGTCACTTTCAGAACTAGATGATGACCGAGTTAATGTCAAATCTTGGGTTATGACGGGAACATTCGTCACCCTACTACCCCCAAGCAAATGGTCAGGTGGAAGCTATGAACAAAACTCTTAAGACCATTCTACAACGAACGATCAACTCAGCCAAGTCAAATTGGCATTTGATGTTATACTCGGAATTATGGGCTTACCAAACATATGTTAAGACTGCAACTGGTTTCTCACCTTTCCAACTCGTTTACGGGCTGGAGGCAGTCTTGCCTATTGAATGTCAGATCCTGTCTCTAAAGTTGGTAGTACAATTATTGCTAGACACTTCTCCACTTGAAGAATGGTTAGTATACCTTGAGAAGCTCAATGAGCAACGTTGCGATGCGGCCTTGGCCAATGAGGCTCACAAACATAAGGTCAAGTGTTAGTATGATAGGTCCGTTCGTCCTTGAATTTTCTCTGAAGGCGACCTTGTCCTGGTCTATGACCAAGATAAGGACCCCCTGGGGGCAGGAATATTCAAACCCATGTGGTTCAGACCTTTCATCATAAAAGAGGTTTTAGAAAAGGGTGCTTATCGTCTGGTTGAATTTGAAGGGAATGCTTTGGCGGAGCCTAGAAATGGGCTCTACCTCAAGAAGTATTACTCATAGGAAGGTCACTGTGGGTAACTTTCTGTAACATATGTATAGTCTTTGTAATATTACTTTCTAGTTTCTTTTAGTGTTATGGACGTGTTGTTGATGTTATCTTTCATCACTGTGGCAGATGTCAAGTGATTCTGAGGTGTTTGTTGGGTATGCAGACAGTGCTAGTCGGCACACTCGGAGGCTTGCCTCTACAGCTTGGGTAATATTTACACCTCAAACCCAGTTATTATCTTCCGGAGGTATATGCTTAGGTGACACCACAAACAATGTCGCCGAGTATAGTGCAGTTATTGAGTTGCTTCGTGAGACTTTGTCATTTGGTATCTCTCATATCCGAGTCTATCTCGATGCTCAACTACTTGTGTCTCAATTAAACAGAGTATATCGGGTTCATGATCCAAATTTACACCGACGATTCCTTAGGGTACGTCTCTTAGAACGAAACTTTGATTATATTACATATTTTCATGTTCCTAGGAGATTAAACCAAGTTACAGATACTCTAGCTAATCAAATTTTAGATTGGTATCTTGCACACATATGAAAGAACATTCACATAAACAAGTAAATACATTTTTTTCACACATGATCCATAAGACACAAAAGACATAAAAACCATATATAATATCATAAAGTAACCAGAGTACACAGATGGACACAAACACCTCAAAAGTATGACCAATAATGAGTCACGGGGCTTATGCCCTCAAACAATATATACAAGTAGTGCTTGTGGCACGTAAAAATGTCTAGCTACGGTCAGGGCCTGTGGGCACTGTTATACTGATCCACAACATTGGCTAAACACCGAAACAACCAGACCCAGGTCCATGGTGCCCCCACTACATGACGCTGCATAGATGGTGACAGGTCCTCAATCTCTTCCATAGGGACCATGCAAGTGAGCGCAGTAAAGTTCCACTTGACTCGTCTCAATACCCTCTTAGCCTCCCTGGATAGAAGATCTCCTACTACTACTAGTCCCCCTACAGCGACAGGTGAGGCTCCTGGCTGAGGATGATGCCTATTCCTCGCATAGTCAGCTGGTCGCACTAGTCCCACATCTGCACACAATGAACACATATCCATCAAATACTCTAGTATAACAAAAAAATGATATATATAACAAAAACAACATAAAAATTACATATGTTTAACAAAAACAAAAACGAAAAAGGTGGAGACTTACCCATCTCCCCTCGCTCCTCACCAGGAGGTACTAGTATCTTAGGGTCTCTCAAGAAGTCAATCCCGGCATAGGGGTAATCCTCTATAACCGGGATCTGTCATGACAACCACGCGAAGAAGTCATCGTCAAAGGACTCATTGGTCCTTCCGCCACCCTATCATGGTAATAATACTGCCCATCTACACATAGCAGGAAGAGAGGCCTGATGTCCTCGTTCCACTACTCGAGGACTAAAACTCAGAACTCTCTCAAAAAAGAATGAACATAGAATGGTCCCAAAACCAAAGTTCCTCTGTGTTCGCAAATGACAATCTATCAACTGCCTCTTCATACACTCAAGCAATGTGGTACTCCAATAAAAATTTTATGCATTTAAGCACTGGACCGCATAGTTCATCTGTGCACAGGACGCCTGATGTAGAGACGCAAAACCAGTGATTTTCCCAATAAGAAACACTATTGCCTGTAGCGATAAGTCAAGGATCTTTCTTATGGGCACTTACGAGCTCGAATGGTCTGTATCATCCGCACAGTATAGACCTATGAATTCCGCTATGTTATGCTTCCCAAAAGGAAAAGTCCAGAAGTTGACTGGTTCCCCTCTCCTAGAGAGGCCAGTCAAAAATTAAATGTCCTCGGTCGTGGGCACCAGTGACTACCCCTCTAACATGAATGCCTCTGCATCTAGATGCCAGTAGTCAACCAAGGCATTCAGTAGCCTAGGTTGTGCCCGCATAAAAGGACATAGGAAAAACTTGAGTAACCCACACTGCATCAAGGAAACCACAGCATTGGGGTCTTCCCGGACCAACTCACTAACTTCTTCATGCTCTCTTTCTCTCCAATGGACATACATCCTACAAAACACCAAGGTTCAGAAGAGTTAACCCTTGATTTTTAACCCTTTTTCATTCAATAAAGGGGTCCACGCGGGCTGTAATAGTGATAGTCACATGTACACGCATGCAGAGTTTACTTTGCCCGAATGTACATGCGGCCTATCCTAAGACAACCTACGTGGACCTAGGGCTGACCTTTTAAAGGTCGATGCCCACCTAAAAAATGAAACCCAATGCAAAAATAAAGACTTACAATCAAATATAAGAGAGTTTGTACTTACTTGGTCCAGACAGAAGTTCGTTTCATCCACTATGTTAGTAACATTTCTTGTCCGAGGCACAAGAGTATTTGGGTCTGCAAGTTGCATGAGAAGCGCCCGAGCGCAATGCGGAAAGGTATCATTTCAGGCAAGTAAGCAGGCAAGGTTATATCGTCGATGGTCCAGATTCATCCATATGAACAGATCGACGGTCGACGGGAAATCACAGATAGTGGAGTTGCACTGAAATTAGCGCAAATAGATCGCGCCTATATTGTATGCAGGGAAGGATAGTAGCCATCCATCCAATGGATGCCTGGCACAAGATCTAGTAGCATCGGCTTTTGGCAGTCACGAGTTCGAAGGGTGAGAGTTCTATATCATTCTACATCTCGAAACCTCGAACCCCGAAGCGTCGAAGGTGCCCAGAGTCAAACCCGCGGTATCACGAAACATTCTCAGCCATCCATCCAAAGGGACACCTGGAGGCCAATTGAGCCATTTCGGCGTTTCGCCCATCGCGACTTCGAGGCGCAAGAAACAACTCCATCATATTACCGATGTGTGAGGTGCCGGGAGCGTCCAAGACCTGGGCCCACAGTATCACCGAGTGAGTTCAAGACTGTCAAATCTGAGAGGGACACGTGGCGCCAGATTAAGCTGCCTCGGTGTTTCGCTGATCGCGATTTCAAGAAGCAGGGATTCACGAATGCCGAAAGCGCTTTGAGAGTAAACACATGATCACAGCCTGAGGTCACTTGGGAAAGAAAATAGCTACATGAGAGGGGTCAAAGGTGTCGTGTTTGTTCACAGAGGGGATCACCGCAATCTCCATGTGCCATTTGATCTGACCTCAAGCCTGGTTTTCGCTTAAAGTAAATGAAGATTAGGATGGGTGGTTGAAACCTCCTTTCATTCATTAAGTGTGAGGAATGGATGGTCTGGCAAGCGGTTTGCTTGAAGAGGTCCTGGGTACCAATTTTTCCAAAAGAAACCATGTCGAAGTCCTCCACTAGATAGAGAAGTCTGCACATGCTATCTCAACACTTAATGGCTCAGCTACCCTCCTTGCAGGAGCCATGCACAGTTAAGATGGCGCTTGAAGAAAGATATCAGTATGAGTTTGATTGAAGGGACACAAAGCCTTAGGTGACTGGGCACGCCTCTGTGAGGTGAATTTTCCTGAGTATATAGACTCAGTCTTTGTATTTTTTGTAATCCATCGATGGCTGAGCAAAGCGCCCGATTGTAAAAGTTTTGATGAAGCGCTGGTCGCTCTGGTTAATATAGAAGGCATTTGAGATTTCTTACTTTATGGATGTTAGTTTCTTTTCCATATCTTTGTATACTATGTTAGAACAACTTATAATTGGAGGATCCAGTCGAGTTGTAGTTGTTATAGGATGATGTAGGTTGGATCACTGTAATAGTTACATGGTTTCTAATCGGTTCCTGTGATTTTCTTAGCGTTGGACGACTTGGAATTGAAGGATTCAGTCAAGTCACCCCTCAGCTCCTTGAAGCTCTAGACCAAGAGGATATTGGTTTCTGAGTTTTTCATCCTCAAGCTTCCAAAGGCCTGTCGCCTGAGGCATTCTTACTCACCCTCTAACAAGTCTTCCATCTACCACCTTTAATCATTTACTGACGGAAGTTGGATCAAGACCTCCCCTGCTTTCTACATGCCAGGCCCAGTTTCCTGAGTTAAAGCTATACCATCTTGAGTCTTTATCCATTTGATCACCCCATTAAATAAATCGTGACATAAATCTGATGGGCGTTGGGCTCTTCTCCTGGTAGCAATCCAGGAGTGACTTCTGACGCTAACATTTTTGGCGTCGTTGCCGGGGACAAAGTTGAAAATTTTCCTCGGGATTGAACGACATTGAGCCTCTGATTCTGAAGGTGCATTGGGTATCAGAACCTTTGAAGATTGCTACTGTGCACCTGGCGACTCCATTTTGATGACTCCACTACGACGAACCTGTCGAGTTAATTGTGGCTTTCATAGGTAGACACACGCGGTCTCATCCACAACTGCCTCTAGCTACACCCGAAACTGATCCAAAGGTGGTTCTCAGAAAAGGAAAGGCTTCTGAAGAAGAAGCTTCCACAGTCGAACCAAGTAATCCACCATCTCTTTCTGTAGGAACTCCATTTTCTCCTCCTCAGTTTCTTAACAGACCTCCATCTGAGGTTTCCCATTTCCTGAATTTCGGGAGTGTTCCTGCTGAGTTTTCCCCTACTAGTCTGGGATTGGAGGGAGAAACCCTTGTCACTCCCCTCTCCTCTGAAGCTGTACCTTGGCGTAGACCCAGGACCACAGAATATTTTCCCACTCCTATCTTTACCACTCTTGCACAAAGAGGAGCACCGACCGACTTAAGCCCGTTAGCCTTCTCCTTAAATCCCCTTCTGTTTCCCATTCCACTTCGAGACTCATTCCCAGTAGCCCCCTCACGAACTCCTTCTCCTCCAAGTTCTCCTCCACCTAATATTCCTATGGCTGGTGCTAATCCCCCTCTAAATAGAATGGACGCCATAGTTGCTGCCAAATACACTCCCTTAATCCTACCTCATCCTATGAATCCTCTCCCTGTTGGAGGTTACTTGAAGTATATGCCCAAGTTCACTAGGGAAGGGGACATAACTACGGAGGAGCACCTAGCTGCTTTTTACAGTTATGCAGACAACCTGAACATTGAAAATGAAGATGTCTGGATGAGAGTCTTCATCCAAAGCCTCGATGGTGAGGTGAGGAAGTGGTTTAGAGGATTGGCCCCCGGATCTATTGCTGGGATCGAAGCCCTGGATAGTGTTTTCCTAAGGCAGTGGGGAGATAGGAAGGATTTCATGTATTACATGACAAAGTTCGGGTCTTTGAAGAATATGGAAGGAGAGTATGTCTCTGACTTCTCCAAAAGATTCAATAAGATGTATAATAAAATTCCTGTCGAAATAAAACCCTCAGAAGCCTCAGCCAAGATTTCTTATGCTAGTTCGTTTGGCCCCGATTTCTGTCTGTTATTGAGAGAAAGAAGAGCCAAATACTTAGCTCAAATGCAAGACGCGGCCATAGAAGTGGAATCCAATGTATTAGCAGCTGATAGACTGATAAACAAGACCGACGTAGATAGAAGAAAGGGAAGGTCGAAAGCCTCAACTTCTGGCCCATCGGTGCCCCACCCTCAAGTGGATGAATTGACCAGGATGGTGAAGTCTCTGTCTGCAGAGATGGAGAGGATGAAAGTGGAAGGGAGGCAAGCATACAAGGGCCCCAAAAATGCCAAAAAGGGAGGAGTTTTTAGGAGGCCAAACAATACTGCTTCCCCGACTATGCAAAGTGAGAGGGGAAGAGACAGAGAAGACCAGAAGATTCAGGCCCCTTTTCAAAACAATTTTGTGGCCGAGGGGGAAGAAGAGGAAATAGATGAGATGGATCCTGAAATCCATTGCTTCAGGGACACTCCTCCTTTTCCTCATCTCACTTAATCAACATACGAGGAGTCTCTCATGGACAGTCAACTAAATTAACTGAGAAAGGGAGACAAGGCTGGTGGAAACCAAGGCAGGTATGACCTGAGGTCCAAGAAAAAGACAGTGACACCTGATGTTCCTGAGCAGTTCACTACAAAAAAGAAACCTACTAATGAAATAGCAGAAAGTCACAGAGGTAAGAAGCACCAACCCCTCTCTCCCATAGTCCAGAATCATGTTCCCGAAATAAGAGAAATCCCAAAGCTTACATCTTCTTTTAATTTTGAGCATGAAATTCAAAAAATCAGAATTCCTGTGCCCCTAACTGAATTGATTAAACATGAAGGGTTCAAGAAACGATTCTCTGAGCTTTTACAGTCTGAGGTCTCATGCCTTCCCACAGAATCCATCAATTTACAAGATGAAAAGCCTACAGTTCTTCTAGGTCCTATGGTAGAAGACAGGAATGACTCATCCCCTCCCTTCTACACTTCCTTGAACATCCATGACAAGGTACTGTACAATTGCTTGATGGATTCAGGGGCTTCTCACAACCTCATGCCCAAAACTGTCATGGAAGAGTTAGGGCTAGAAGTCACCCGAGCCTATTATGACCTCTATTCCTTTGACTCTAGAAAGGTTCAATGTCTTGGAGTTATCAAGGACCTGGTCGTAACCTTGTTTCAGTTGCCCATGAAAAGTGTGGTCATGGATATTGTAGTGGATGATGTCCCCCCCAAGTTCGGTATGTTATTATCAAGATCTTGGATAAAAATACTGGGGGGAACTTTGCAGATGGACCTCACATATGCTACTATCCCAGTGTTTGGAGGAGAACATAGGAGGCTATACAGGGAAGCCCAACTGGCCTATATAATCAGTGATGAAGCCAACCCTACTCACCATCCCATTTTTTCCCTAGACACTAATTTAGGTTCTAGTTTACTACAACTCACCCATGCTCCTGAGCCCCCTCTTAAGCTCAAAAATTAGCCCACCACTACCCATAAGTCTCCTCTCTCCATCACCCCCGTCTAGAAAATGATCTTTGATGGAGCCTCTTCCAGGGAAGATGTTGGTGCTGGGGTATTTTTTGTATCACCTGCTCAAGAAACCATATCTCTATCGTTCAAACTAGAATTTGAAGCTACCAACAATGTGGCAGAGTATGAAGCTCTTGTTCTGGGGTTAAGAGTTGTGAAGGAAATGGGAATTTAGGAGGTAGCAGTGTTCGTTGATGCAGAGTTGGTGGTCCAACAGATCAGAAACGCTTATCGGGATAAGAACCCTCGACTCAGAAGCTACATAAATGAGGTGTGGGACCTAGTTGATAGTTTCTTCTTGGCATTCAACATTTCTTTTGTCCCAAGAGAGAAGAACACAGTGGCAGATTCCTTGGCTACATCAGCAGGCAATTTCAAAGTACCCTTGCCGCCCAAATTCAAATATG
>ML828102.1:0-38819 GCA_009831015.1 Picea engelmannii | reverse complement strand
GAAAGGATAACTACCCCTTACCAAAGATGGAACATATACTACAGAGGGTAATAGGAGCATCTAGGATGTCCATGATCGATGGTTTCTCTGGTTACAATCAAGTCTCTGTTCTGCTTGAGGACAGGGAAAAGACAACATTCACCACTCCATGGGGCATGTTCATGTATGCCAAGATTCCATTTGGATTAATGAATGTAGGGGAAATGTTCCAGCGTTCCATGGACATAGCTTTCATCGGGGAAAAGGATAAATTTGTGGTCGTCTATCTGGACGACATCACAGTGTTTTCAAAATCTGATAAAGAACAATGTTGTCATCTCAGGAAGGTTTTCCTGAAATGCAGGAGTTTTGGCATTTCATTAAACCCTAAGAAATCTCTGTTCGCCATGCAGGAGGGAAAATTACTAGGCCACATAGTATCAGTAGAAGGAGTCAGGATTGACCCTAGTAGAGTCGAAGCAATACAAGCCTTATCAATCCCGAGGTCCAAGAAGGAGGTTCAATCCTTCCTTGGTAAGATTAATTTTCTAAGGAGGTTTGTGCCTAACTTTGCTGAGGAGGTAAAACTTATAACAACCATGCTAAGGAAAGGAAATGAAGTGAGGTGGACTTCTGAATCAAGAAATTCCTTTGAGCAAATAAATAAGGCACTGACTGAAGCCCCTGTGCTTATTAGTCCCAACTACTCAAAGGATTTCCTTATTTTCTCCTTTGCCTCACCTGAAACGGTGGCTGCTGTTTTATTACAGACAAACAAGGTTGGACTTGAGCAACCTATCACCTATTTCAGCTGAGCATTGAGGGGTGCCGAAGTCGGGTATAACACTATGGAGAAGCAAGCCTATGCCCTGGTAAAGGCTCTCAAGGCATTCAAAATCTATGTCCTGTAGTAAAAAATCATCGCTTATGTCCCCTCAGCTGCTATTAAAGACATTCTTATTTAGCTTGACATAGATGGGAGGAGGAGTAGGTGGATTGTCAAGATTCTGGAATTTGACCTGGAAATAAAGCCTACTAAATTGATCAAAGGTCAAGGTTTAGCCAAGATGTTGGCTGAATCCAATTGCCAAGATTTGGGGATAAGTTTCATCAACGAATGCTCAGGAATTCGGCAGGATCAACTGTCTAAAAGAAACCCTCAAAGGGAGCCCCCATTGGCTCGATGTCCTTGGTATAAGAATGTCATATACTTTCTGCAAGAGTTGCGGCCTCCAGACGGCCTGCAAAGAAACAAAACAAGAGCTCTGAAGCTCAAGGCAGTCAGATACTGCCTTATCGATCAAATTTTATACTGGAAAGACCCCCTTGGGGTGCTTTTAAAATGAATGAATTCACAAGAGGCCGATATGATCATGGATGAGTTTCACAGCGACCTATGTGGAGGGCACCATTTCTGGAAGGCCACAGCCCACAAAATTCTCAGAGCCGGGTACTATTAGCCCACCTTGTTCACTAATGTCCATAGAGGAGTTAGAACCTGTATCCAATGTCAAAGGTTTGCAGGAAAACAACAACTCAAGTCCTTTCCGCTAAATCCTGTGGTTGTTTCAGGACCTTTCCAGCAATGGGGCCTACATTTCATTGGGGAAATTCACCTCGCTTCCAGTGGGTAGCACAGATGGATCCTGACTGCTACAGATTTCTTTACCAAGTGGATTGAAGCTATCCCTACCAGGAGTGCTTCCCACAAGGTAATCATTGGGTTCTTGGAGGACCTCATCACAAGGTTCGACTGCCCAAGTAAGATTGTCACTGATAATGCAACCTCTTTCGGGTCCAAGCCATTATCCAAGTTCTGTGAGTAGTTCGAGATCAAACTGATTCACTCCACCCCATATTACCCACAGGGAAACAACTTAGTAGAATCCTCCAACAAAATCCTGATAAGGATTATCAAAAGGCTGTTGGAAGACAACAAGAAGGCCTGGCATTCAAGATTGAAATTTTCTCTATGGGCCGATCGAGTGACCACGAAGATATCTACAAGCGTCTCTCCTTTCCAATTAGTCTATGGAGCAGAGGTTGTTTTTCCCTCTCATCTGGCCATTCCTGTAGAAAAATTCCTCCAGGATCACCAGGAGGAGCCTGATGACATGATTAGAAGGATTCATCAGCTAGTGGAGTTCCAACAGGCCAGGGAGCAGGTAATGGACAGAATTCAGGACCATCAACAAAGGATCAAGCAGGTTTTCGATAAGAAAGCTAAGAAGGAAGAATTTCGGATAGGAGACCTGGTGCTAAAATGGGATGCTCCTAAACAATATAAGGGAAAACACAACAAGTTTGACACCCTCTGGATCGGCCCCTTCAAAATCTCTGAGGTGTTCTCAAATAACACGTACAGGTTGCAATATTTGGAGGGTGAAGAAGTTTTCAGCAGCCCAGTAAATGGGCATTTTCTTAAAAAATGTTTTGTCTGAGCCCTCGGTGGCTCCTGTGTTTTGTAAATATTGTCGTTTTAGTTCTTTGTTTTTACTTTTATTGTTTCAGCTTTATAAATGAATCCATAGCCCAACAACAAGGCACTGGAACTGCAAAATAAGTCCTTAGAGAATCGCAAGGATGACTCTATCCCCCATGGAGCCTAATGTTAGTAACATTTCTTGTCTGAGGCACAAGAGTATTCAGGTATGCAATTTGCATGAGAAGCACCCGAGCGCAATGCGGAAAAGTCTCATTTCAGGCAAGTAAGCGGGCAAAGTTATATCGTCGACGGTCCAGATTCATCCATACGAACAGATCGACGGTCGGCGGGAAATTGCGGATAGTGGAGTTGCACTGAAATTAGCGCAAATAGATCGTGCCTATATTGTATGCAGGGAAGGATAGCATCCATCCATCCAATGGACGCGTGGCGCGAGATCTAGTAGCATCGGCTTTCAACAGTCACAAGTTCAAAGGGTGAGAGTTCTATATCATTCTACATCTCGAATCCTCGAACCCTAAAGTGTCGAAGGCACCCAGAGTCGGACCCACACTATCACAAAACATTCTCAGCCATCCATCCAAAGGGACACCTGCCAGCCAATTTATCCATCTTGACATTTCACCCATCGAGACTTCGAGGCGCAAGAAACAACTCCATCATATTCCCGATGCGTGAGGTGCCGGGAGCGTCCAAGACCCGTTCAAGACCGTCAGATCTAAGAGGGATGCGTGGCACCATATTAAGCCGCCTCGATGTTTCACTCATCGTGATTTCAAGAAGCTACACGAGAGGGGTCAAAGGCATCGTGTTTGTTCAAAGAGGGGTTCACCGTGATCTCCATGTGCCATTTGATCCGACCTCAAGCCTAGTTTTCGCTCAAAGTAAATGAAGATGAGGATGGGTGGTTGAAACATCCTTTCATTCATTAAGTGTGAGGAATGGATGGTCTAGCAAGTGGTCTGCTTGAAGAGGTCCTGCGTACCGATTTTTCCAAAAGAAACCATGTCAAAGTCCTCGACTAGACAGAGAAGTCTGCATACGCTATCTCAGTACTTAATGGCTCAGCTACCCTCCTTGCAGGATCCATGTGCAGTTAAGATGGCGCTTGAAGAAAGATATCAATACGAGTTTGATTGAAGGGACACCAAGCCTTAGGTGACTAGGAACGCCTCTGTGAGGTGAATTTTCCTGAGTATATAGACTCGGTCTTTGTACTTTTTGTAATCCATCGATGGCTGAGCAAAGCTCCCGATTGTAAAAGTTTTGATGAAGCACTGGTCGCTCTGGTTAATATAGAAGGCATTTGAGATTTCTTACTTTATGGATGTCAGTTTCTTTTCCATCTCTTTGTATACTGTGTTAGAACAACTTAGAATTGGAGGATCTAGTCGAGTTGTAGTTGTTATAGGATGATGTAGGTTGGATCACTGTAACAATTACATGGTTTCTAATCGGTTCCTGTGATTTTCTTAGCGCTGGACGACTTGGAATTGAAGGATTCAGTCAAGTCACCCCTCAGCTCCTTGAAGCTCTAGACCAAGAGGATCTTGGTTTCTGAGTTTTTCATCCTCAAGTTTTCGAAGGCCCGTCGCCCAAGGCAGTCTTACTCACCCTCTCACAAGTCTTCCATCTACCACCTTTAATCATTTACTAATGGAAGTTGGATCAAGACCTCCCCTGCTTTCTACATGTCAGGCCTAGTTTCTTGAGTTAAATCTATACCATCTTGAGTCTTTATCCATTTGATCACCCCATTAAATAAATCGCGACATAAAGCTGATGGGCATTGGGCTCTGCTCCTGCTAGCAATCCAGGAGTGGCTTCTGACGCTAACACACTGTAGCTCCCAGAATCACCGCTTTTATCCAAGGGGGTTTTTTGTCCCCAGAGTCAATTTCCAAATCAACAATGGTGATAATGAGCTGCCAAATTCTATTTATAGAATTTTTGGCCTCTTTTTGTCACTTTTGTGGCCTCCCTTATCATGTTCTTTAAACCAAAAACCATTTAGAGTGATTCAGAAGTTGCATGGGAGGGATATGATCGGGTATCGGGACAGTTTTTTGGAGTGTTGGGTAATTTTCGATGATCCGTGAAATTTTTTCCGAGGATCAACTTGAGCATGTAGGTTAGGTTTCTACTTTGACTTTTGTATCTCATTGTCTTTTTCCTTTACCATAGGATCGATCCCATCAGGTTACGACACTAAACCATCATAGCTGCTTTAGAAGTGTCGCGACTTGGTGGTAGAGATTACTGGAACATGGATGCCCTAGGTAGATCCTAGTTGCATTATGGTATCCATGTTGTCTCTAATCACTGTAGGCTCGGGAGTCCTTGTAGTTTTTCATGATTACAAGTTTGAGCCTCATTTGCATGATTTCTTTTCTCTCTTGACCTCACCCTCAAGACTCCAAAAAGATATAACGGGTCTTCTTTTAAGCCCTTTTAAGACCCTCTAAACATGAAAAGATTGCCGAGCGATCTTGTGGCCTTTCACGCTCGTTAAACTGAAATTTGAAGTCATGTTTATCCGATGGTAGTTTACCCCTTTTTCGGTCCGGACGGTCAACTGTACGAACAAAGGTATACTCTATGGAACTTCATTTCTCTAGAAGAGTACCCTCAGGTATAATTTTACCCCTTTTTTGGGCCTGAGGGACTAAACTTACAAAAAAGGAACCCCTCAAAGTCCATAGTTAAGATCTTTTCAGACTCCCTAAAATTGAAAATATCATCGAGTGACCTTATTCTTTCACACTCGTTAAACTGGTCCAGAAGAACATTCTTGACGGAGTCCATAGTTAAGCTTTTTTCAGACTCCTTAAAAGTGAAAAAATGGCCGAGTGATCTTGTCTTTATCACACTTGATAAAATGGTTTTGAATAGACGTCTTGTCGGTGCTAGTTTACCCCTTTTTCGAACCAACTAGACTATCTTCGAAAAAGGTACCCCAAAGGAGTCTCCTTTTATTTTTTTTCAGACTCTCTAAATATGAAAAACCATCGAGCCTACCTTCTCTGGGCTCGTTAAACTTACATAGAAGGACATTACCATTGTGTGTTTTGTTAACCACATTTGCATACCTGATACGCTAGCCTTGTAGCACTTTACTTCTACATCTTAACACCCTTGGCCCCCGGAGAATTTTTCTCGAGTATCATTATTCTGAACATCAGTCTTGTCCTTGCGCCTTGAACTTGTATGTTTTTAACACTCGTTCCTCCATTGTAACGTAACATTCCTTTATTATTTTTTCCAAAATCATTGAAAAAGACAAAAAAAAATCAAATATACCCCAAAAAGAGGAAGGGAAAAGTATTTTCTTTATTGGCAGCATAATGAGTCGCCCTTGGATAAAGCACATCTATCCGTTTGTTCTTCAGACTATAGGATGTACTACGACCTTAGGAATTTGTTCTCTCTACATAGAGTTGTGTCCTCTTCCGTTTGGTTATTCGTCCAAACATATGGAGAGTTTGCGTTGCCTCCTGCTTCGTAAACTTATGATTAATGCCATGCTGCCTAAGTCCCATAATTTGTTGTGTTGTTTTCCAAGGGAAGTTTCTACCAAGCCTGAGTCGGCCCCTCTACAATTTGTCTCTTGCCCTCATACCCGACCATCCTGAACGTCCAATCAAGTCTTTGTTCAAAATCAATGAAGCCTTCAGTCTGATCGTCAAGATTCTCTAGTCCATGACCAACGAGCCGTCAAAGACCTTTGGGTAGTGAAGTCGTACACTCATATTACACTCCTACCTAAGTTTTGAAGATTTTGAAGTTGTTGCTCGAGCTCTGAAGACCTCATCTCCAGCCATCAGGCCGTATCAACTTCTAGAAGATGGATACTCTACATGTATATCTTTTTGATTTCGAGATGTAGCTCCACTGTGTATTGTTTGCGGCTACACTTTATATAGTTATTTGACATGGATCTATAGTGTATTTGATTGGTAGCCATGATTATATTCTATATCGAGCATGGGTATGCCTGCCTCAGTGAGACATTTGTTATTTTGCAGACGATGACTCCCAGTTCCTGGTTCCTGGGCTCACTTGTTCGACACATCACTAAAGATTGGTAATGTATTTCGGCCATCAGATGCTCTTCTGACCTCACACATTAGGGGGCATCTGTTATAACCCTAATTTTCACCATACATGCTTACCTGGCATCAGGCCATCTCAAATCCCTTCTTTTCCAAAGAACTACTGAACAACTCTTTAAAAAACCTCTTTTATAAGGGCCCATGCACCCTATTCCATTACTACACATGTGTACACGCTAGCTGACCTAAAACAACCCACGTGTACCTACAAAATCACGAAAAAAGGAAAGTTTCCAATGGAACTGATCCAGGTGGATATCGGTGGCCACCCACCTTTTCCAACTGGCTCAAAACAACTTTCTGGCAATTTTGGCAATTTACTATTTTTAGAAGGTTTTAACTTTCGGGGCCATTTTGAGGGCCTAAATGAAGGTTTTTCGAGATCAAGGTTCTCAATGATAGCCAAAGGCATGATTGAGCCCCCAAAATGAATCTCATCGATGATACCTTTCCAACGAGCTATCACACGCCTAAAATGGAGATTGTATGCAAAAGTTACGACCCCAGGAAGTTGATGCACCAACTTACCCAAACGGGGCCCACATGACTTTTGGCGCTTCATCTCCTAGGGTTAGGTTTTTGGATGTCTAGGGTTTTTGGAATTCTAGTTTATTGTAAAAAATGCCTTGAGAGCCTCATTGTAACCATCTTCTTGTGAATGTGAGTAGCCTTCACATCTCTCCTCAGAGATAAGCTGCCACCATTCTAGCGAGTCTTTCACTCTGTATTTTTACAGTCTCTATACATTTCTCTGATTAATAGAAATTGTGTATTACTGTATATCTATGTTTATGGTTGCATCTCTGATACATTTCTGTTATATTATTGAATATCTGCAATATCTCAGTTCATTTCTTTATTATATCTCCGCTCTCATTTCGTGCCAAAAATAATCCGGATCAAGAACACACAACTTTGGGTGAGTTAACTGAATCTTCCGGCCATGCATGGCCGAGGGTTCATCCAAATACCTAGCTTCTTCTAGCCTATAAAATAAGGGTTAGGGGTCCTATTTGGAGGAGGATAATAATAGTAAAGAAACTCTTCCCAATTGTACATTCCCATTGTCCCAACCCTTTAGCCATCATTATGCAAAGAGAGATACAAAGCAAAGAAGTTGGAGGACATTTGAAGAGGAGCCCAGGATCAGGTTCGCGGAGCATTGGATGGTCTCAACATTGTAAGTTGATTCATTAAAGTTAATAAAAAATAAATTATTTTCCCGTCCCACTATATGAGTTCTTCATAGTTTAGTGAATATATGTTTGAATCTCTAACCCATTAATCTGTAGAACAAATGCATGTAGAGTTTGTTGCTTGTTTTGTACGCAGGTTAGCCTTGGGAGGATAGCTGCTAGCAAGCGATCAAGCATGAAGACGGATCGACATCGAATGTCCGAAAGAAGGTATGTTCATTTAACCATGTATTTTCTTGAAAGAAATGGGGATTAAGTCTAGGACGACGGTAGAAAGTAGGATTCTTTCGGTCTTATCTGCATGCATAATATAACCCTAAATGCTATTCCATAGGGGGATTTACCACCATAATACCCACTCTGTTATGGGACATACACCATAACCAAGGCCATGGGGGATAATTGTTTTGAGCTCAACATTCCTCCTTTCCTTGGCCTGCACCCAATGTTCAATGTGGATCTCCTTCGCCCTTATTTCCCACCATTATTGGACACCTCAGATGTAGCAAAAAAACTGACACCAATAGAGACCAACCATGACTGCATACAACAGGAATCCAATGATCATATTGTGGACACACAGATCAATGTCTCTTGACAGAGATCTCACTTTATCAAGTCATCAAAGCAGGGCAACTCCTGCACCAACGCAAGTGGCTCACCCAGGGCCAAATTCAACAAAAATTTCCTCATCTGATGGGGGAACTCAATGAAATGGAGAAAATTTATTCCTAAGCAGGGAGGAATTATCTAGGTGGATATTGGTGGCCACCCACCTTCTCCAACTAGCTCAAAACAATTTTCTATCAATTTTGGCAATTTACTATTTTTAGCAGTTTTAACTTCCGGGGCCATTTTGAGGGCCTAAATGAAGGTTTTTCTGGATCGAGCTTCTCAATGATATAAAAATACATGTTTGAGCCCCAAAAAGGAATCTCCTTGACAATACCTTTCCAATGGGCTATCATACGCCTAAAATGGAGATCATATGCAAAAGTTACGACCCCGGGAAGTTGATGTACTAACTTACCCAGACAGGGCCCACATGACTTTTGGCGCTTCATCTCCTAGGGTTAGGTTTTTGGATGTCTAGGGTTTTGGTAATTCATGTTTATTGTAAAAATGCCTTCATATCTCATTGTAATCATCTTCTTTCAAATGAGAATAGCCGTCACATCTCTTCTCAGAGATAACCGCAACCATTCCAGGAAGCTTGTTTCCGCTGCATTTTACAGTTTCAACTTATTTCCTTATTGAATAGAAAACCAATTTTACTTTATCTCTGTTATTTTGTATTAAGCACCTATTAATAATCTTGTTGGCAACCATTTTTAAATTCTTATCTTTTCCTTATAAGCTACCTACACAAGGGTTTTGAACCCTCAATACTCGTCGCAATTCTTTAAACAAAACGACACTATTATCTTTGGCTTTTGCACACCTACCTTTCGTTTTCATTTTCACGACTGCAAGCATGAAAACCTTGATTTGGAAGTCACGTTGATGGCATTAAAATCATCTTTGGATTTTTATGAATCCTTTTGTTCATGTGGTCATAAATTTTTTCACTTCTAACTCACTAAAGGTCATACATTTGTCAAAACACCAAACCTTTATTCACTTTGCATTTTTGTTAATATGGTTTCAATTTATAAGTTCACGATGCAATGATTTTTTGGTGTCTTTGATTAAATCCTTGGTGCAATGTTCGATATAGTGGTTTCTTTCAAATCATACAAATGCTATTGTTGATTTACACATTCAGATCGATTTTTGGTTATGCGATTATGTGATAATCCATGTGACATTTGGTTTACAATGCTTTGGATTGTGATTTGAATGAAACTATTACCAAGGCACCATCAATTGTACATGCCAACATGATAGTTTTGCATGGTTTCAATTTACTCCACCACCCTCGCACGCATAAGCATTAACGTCTGCCTTGCACTTTGGGTTGCCTCTGCTTGTTTTGGGAAAGCCTATGGGAAATTAGTTCTGTGTCTACCCTGTCAAACCCCCTCACCTGTTGACTGTGTGCTATATGCTATGGATCCTATAGTGCGCATAGAACCCAATGACATCCAAACGTTGCTATTATTTGATAACGCCCGAGAATACCTGGAGAGGAATGGATGGATGGATGGTTAGTTTTCATTGAAAAATTCGAGGGTTTCAACCTCACAGTCGCTCAACAATTTTCCCTCACATTCGATGGATGCAGGGACAAAGTTGGGGACATCCAACTTGAATTGAACAAGGAATTCCTCAGCTCAGCCACTGGTCTGCTAGCCAAGGGGCATAAATGGTTTAAGAACTTGAAGGTGGATGAAGTGCCATGGTCGCTCCTATTTACCTCAAGGAAAATTATCAGTTGTGATAAAGGTATGCCGGTTACAGCCCTTAAATATCGATGGCATGATTTGTTGGCCATTATTAATCAATTCGTTACATGCGAAGGTAGATACGATTTAATTTTCCTATACTGCCTACGACTGCTTATGAGTTTTATAGATTTTCCTTTGAATATGCCACATTTCCTTCTTCGCAGTTTGTATAAAATGGCTAAACAATTTAAGAGGGAGAAGGCCAATTCCAGCCTCTTTCACCACTGTCTAATTAAAATTTTCATAGTCCATCACTTGAGGTTGAGTGGATATTGTTGGGAAGATTTCATGTTGAGGAATGGATTTACCAGTCCTAAATTTGGTCAAGTGGACAAAACCATGGTCACCGAAACCCTTGTCGGTCCTGTCGTGCCCCCCCCTACACTCTTACCCATTGTTAAACCCACGACCTACCCAAACGATGAACTACCCGATGCCCTGCCTGAATCATGTTCAAAAGACAATGCTAAGCCTGTTAAGAGGCCTGCAAGAAAAAAGGGCAAGGGTAATACCGATGTCAATAGCAAGGGTAAGAAGGCTGTGCACTGGGTATCAAGGTGTGCTCACAATAAACCCAAACAAAACACGGATCAGAAACCGATTGTTTTGAGTGAAGATTCGGATTCTGAAATCGAGTGATCTCTGACCGAGGAGTATCCATACTCACACGACCTCTGTTCTGTCAAGCCCTTTGACTACGTATCGAACCTCCCACTATGCCTAAAAGGTGACCCTAACTTCCCTGGGATCAAGCTCGACAGTGGAACTGCTGGTAAATTAGGAGATTCTCCACCTGTAATGACACGACCTGATCAACCACAGTGCAATGAACGCAACTCATGGCTCGAACGATACTATACATATGTCCCTCTGTTGCAATCCTGAATCAAGTCCTTGGAGGACCGGGTGACTGTGTTAACCAAGGAAAATTACAGATTGCAAGCTAATTATAAGAGGCAAAAGACCACAGGCTTTGTCATGTTAAAAAATGTAGAGGTAGCCACTGCCATTGTTAATTCGAAAATAGCCTGATCGAATCGTATCCCTGAAACCAAGGTATGATATTTCAACAATGATTTTAGAATGATTTTGTTTGTTTTGATTTAGCATAAACGATTTGTTTGCTTGTTGTATCTAGTTCTGTTATGATGGAATTGATGCAATACGATTCTGTTTGTAAATAATAACTAGCTACAGAATCGTGAGATTCTGTAGCTAGTCATAAAATTTGAATTTCTGTTTATTTTACAATTAAACACAATCTAAAATCGTTTATTTTTGTGCATCTCCAGGTACACACGAATTTCAATGGGAATTGGATCGATTATGGCATTTTTTAAAATGCTTTTTGTTACACAGTTTTGGTTTAGGTTGTTAGTCTTAGTTAGAAATAAGAATTTGGGAGATTGTTCCCATATTTTTTTGCAAACAGTTTTGATGATTTCCACAAGGAATGTTTTATCCTGTGGCCTTTATATACTTATTATTTTTTGTAAACAAACCATCACTATTGGGAGAACATAGACTATGGACTGATGATTATACAGACTTGAATGAAAGTGGATTTTTTGTACAGCTTTAGCTTCAATTTATCTTACTTTTGTTCAAGTCTTTATGCATTTCAATTCGTAATCAAATTATTGACTACTTTAGATATCAAGATTTGTTACAGGTTGATGCGATATGATTTGAGTATTGTCCATATTTGATGTATCTCATTTTACTTACAACAATTACCCTATTTTAATTTAATGAATAGAAGGTTAATCTTCTTTGTTAAATGAGTAGTTATGTACAAATCTCCGCAGTGGGATTTATCTTAATGTGATTATTTGTAAAATATAAAATTGTTGTTGCTATATGTCTTGTTTGTTCTGTCATTCGTATTCAAGAGCGTCGCTGCTTCTTGTTTACGAGAAGCTTTTGGAAAATCTGGTGTGGGTTTCCCCCATCAAACAACTAAATCAAGTACTGTGCACAGGACAAATAGGAAGCGCTACTTCAGGTCAGTTTGTTATTTGCAATTTAATAGTCAATTAATTTGAGAATTCTCTATAGTTCAGATAGATATATAGTACAGATTATGACTTTTATTGCTTAGTTAGATAACTTTTGTTTTATTTATATTTCATAAAAGTTATAAAAATCCAAAAACGCTAGCTTTGTTGTCATAAGACAATTCATAGATGATTTTGCAGATTTCTATCAAAATTTGTATTTTGTAAATATTGTATATATAATTGAGATTTAATTGTATTGATAACTGAACATTTAATAAGTAGAATTATTGTTTTATAATATTAGTTAGTAAACTATATATATATATATATATATATATTAGGTTTGTATATAGTTTGCAGTAGTTGTTTTTCACTTATATTAGTTTCTTTAGCTCATTTTTTTTTTATTTACTTTCCTAGGACTTAGATCGGCTAACAGAGCTTCTAAACCCGTCGGAGTGGATTAATCCAAACGGCTTGGTTTATTTAGACAACCCCGGCCCGGATCCACCCCTCCAGTTGATGAGCAGTCAATTTCGCCCGCCAACAAATCTGTAGTCATAAAATCCAGTTCATCCTTGGTTGATTTGACGTATCTGAAGACTCAGAAAGAAGGATAGTTCTCCAAGTAATGACATTTCAAATTAATTCTGCATGTCCTTTTCAAATTTATGGCTTAACCTATCATCATTACTTCCAAAAAAAATATCATCAACATAAACTTCAATTAATAAAATACTATCTTGAGTTACCTTGATGTAAAGATTGTTTTATGCACTTCCTTTTCTAAACCCTTCCTATTGTAGATATTTATCTAGTCTAGAGTACCATGCTCTAGGAGCCTGATTTAGACCATACAAGTCCTTCTTTAATTTACACACATAATCTTCATTCTCTGACAAATGAAATCCTTTTGTTTGTTCAATGTAGACTTCTTCTTCAAGTTCCCCATTTAGAAAAGTTGATTTTACATCCATTTGATACACTTTAATATTTTTGGAGCATTCATAAGCTAAAAGCAATCAGATTTCTTCCATTCTGGAAATTGGGGAAAATGTATCTTCAAAGTTGATTCCTTCAACCTGTGCATATCCTTTACATACCAATCTAGCTTTGTTCCTTGTAAGTTGTCCATCTTCAATCAATTTATTCCTGTATACCCACTTTGTGTCGATCACATTCTTATCCTTTGGTCTTGGAACCAATTCCCAAGTGTCATTTTTCTCTATTTGATCCAATTCCCTATCCATGGCCTTATTCCAAGATTCATCCTCGCTGGCCTCTTCAAAACAAGTTGGTTCAATCGTAGATGAGAGTGCTAGGTGCGTTGGTTCTAGTGAACGAATTCTTCTTCTAGTCTCAACTCCTGCATCTTTGTTTCTGATAACTGATCTGAAGGATTATTCTTTTGTACTTGTCTACTAGGTATATTTGGAGGCACTTGTTGAACTTGCTCTTTTTCTTCTGTCGAATCCTCTTCATCTTCCCCTTCTAATTCTTTTTCATTTTCTGCTTCTACTTCATAAAGTTGTTCCATTGATTCATTTTCTTCTTCCTTTAATTCTTGTCTACCTGTTTCATCAATTGTTATGCTGATGCTTTCCAAAAATTTGTTCAATATCAGGTTGTAACACTTGTATGATTTCCTTGTACTTGAGTAACTGACAAGTACTCCTTTGTCCACATGAGAGTAAAACTTTCTGATTCTTCCATCTTCTCTTTTGATGCAACATTTGCTTCCAAAAACTCTGAAGTGCTTCACATTTGCTGGTCTTCCTTTCCATAGCTCATAGAGAGTTTTTTCAGTGTTTTTTATGAGGATTACTCTGTTTTGAATGTGAAATCCTGTATGTATTGCCTGCATCCAAACGATATTGGTCAATTTGGAATCCATTAGCATTGTTCGAGCCATTTCCTGTACTGTCACGTTCTTTCTTTCAACAACTCCATTATGTTGAGGTGTCCTAGCAAGAAATAATTGCATTTTTATTCCATGCCTGTTACAGTAGTCCATAAATTCCTTTGAAGTGAACTCTCCTCCATTATCAGATCTCAAGAATTTGATTTTTGAATTCATTTAATTTTCAACCATTTCCTTGTAGACCTTGAAGTTTTCAAAAGCTTCTGACTTATTCCTAAGAAAGAAAACTGCAGTAATTCTTGTATGATCATCAACTAATAACATAAATTATTTCTCACCTTTTAAACCCTTTGTTGTAGTTGGTCCAACTAGATCAGTATGCACAATTTCTAGTGGTCTTGCCATTGAATATTATTTTTATTTAAACCTGGTCTTTGTTTGCTTTCCTTGTTGACAATGATTGCATAAAGTGATGGTTGGTTTCATGATCTGGGGAATTTATCTAACTGCTTCCCTTTTTCTGACTTTGACAAGGTTATCAAAATGTATGTGACTCATTCTTCTATGACATAAACAACTTTCATCTTCCTTTCCTAGGAAACACTTTTCATTTCCAATTTCACTTAATACATGTATGTTGTTTGAAGTTCTCGCAGCTGTTGCAATCAATTTTCATGAACCTTCTTTTCTGATCTCGCACTTTTGTGAATCGAAAGTAACTTTATGACCTTGGTCACACATTTGACTCACACTTAGAAGATTATGTTTTATATCTTCTACTAGTAGAACATTTTCTGCCTTGGTATTCTTGTTCCCAATTCTGACTGTGCCTTTTCCAATGATTTTAGATGAATCATCATTTCCGAAGGAGACTGGTCCATATCTTTCCTTTCTTAATGTAAGAAACCTGTATCTATCACCTGTCATGTGTTTTGAATCGCCACTGTCAACATACCAACCACGTTTCTTTTCTTATCTTGTAGAGCGAGTGTGCATTCTTCATTACTATACTGATTCTTCTTTCTTATCCATGTCTTTTTCTCAGGTTCATGTCTGTGATTGTTGTTGTTATGTTGTGTTTCTCTAGGAGGGAATGTCATTCTGAAATATTTGGTGATGTGTCCAAAGTTGTTACATTTGTAGCATTCCACTTCAGTACTCAAAGATTCAAACCTATTGTAATTTCTTCTCTATGTTTCACTAGGCCTTCTTGGATAACCCTTTTGTGTATGACTTTCAAAGTTGTTTATGTTCCTGTTGTTAGCTTTGCAATTCACATCTTTATGTCCAAAATTATTACATGAATAACATAAACCAAAAAATACAGTTTTATTGCAATTCACATCTGAAAGGATTTACTCTTATGAATCCTTCTTCTTCCTAAGGCCTATTTTTTTCTATTGGTAGTTGATTCTGAAATTTGAATCTTCTCGGTGGAGGAGTGTCACTGTAATTTTCTTTGTAGACCTTCCTATCCCCTTTGATTGTTTCTACACAACTTTTTGGATATGTTTCTTGTTCTTTTGTTTTGGAGCTTGATCCCTTTTCTATATGATTTTATCCAAGTCTGGACTTGTCATGATGAGGTTTTTGATTGCTGATAATTTCATTCAAAACTATTGATTTGTTCGGCATATTTTTCTTTTGAAGATCCTTTCTAAATGTGACAATTTCTTCTTCCAAATTTCCAATGATCCTGTCTCTTCCTTCTAGTTATTCTTTGAGTGCTTCTTCAATTCTTTTATCTTCTTCAATTTGAACCTTCAAATTTGTGATCATTTGTTCTAGTTCCTGAGTGTCTTCTTTCTTGTCTAGTTCTACTTGTAGTTTCTTGTTTTTCTTCTTTTCTCTTCTGATAACTTCTATGACACACAAAAATTATTCTCGGTAGTCAATTTATGCCTCTTCATATTATTCTTCAGAGTATTCTTTATCAGAGTCTTCTACTACCATGAATAGAACTCTTTTTGTCTCACTATCACTGACTTCATCTTCATCTGATGATGAGATGTCTTCTTTGGTGCATAAGCTTTTCTTGAAAAATTTCTTTGTGGTTATTTTTCCTTTATATGTTTGTTTGTTATTTGAGTAACCTTCATCATTTATCTTTTTCTTATGAGAACATTTGTTATCAAAATGACCAATACCATCACAATTAAAACAAATCAAAGGAAGCTTACCTCTATACCTGTCGTTGGTTCCCTTGTTCAATCTTCTGACAAAGGTGGCCACTTCTTCATCATCTTCCAAGATGTCATTGTTGCTTCTATGTTATTTTTCTTTTTTCTTTCCCTTTTTCTTTGACCTTTTGGATGCTTTTAAGGTTGCTTCTTTTGTATCTAGATTTTCCTGTTTAGTTCTCATTTCATATGTTGTGAAGATTCCATGTAGTTCTTCCATGCTTATTGAGTTTATATCTACTCTTTCTTCTAGTGCTAATATCTTAGGGTAAAATATCATAGGAAGAGATCTTAGTACGTTTTGAACAATTACAGATTCTTTGATTTCTTCTCCCAATCCCAAGATTGTATTTATTGTTTCATTGACTCATAAAAAGTAAGTTGCAATGTTTTCATCTTCCTTCATCTTTATTTGTTTGAACTGACCTATGTAAGTTTGAAGCTTTGTTGCTTTGATTTTTGAATCTCCTTCATAAATATTTCAAAGTTTTTCCCAAATCTCTTTAGAGGATTTACAATGTGCAACTTTGGTGAATACTGATTCTCCAAGACCATTCAGAAGTACATTTGTGGCTTTGGAATTATTTTGATCGATTTTCATAGCTTTATCATTTGTTAGCAAAACTAATGGTGTTGTGTATCCATCTACAATTAATTGTCAAATTTAAAATCCTTGTGCCTGTATATATGTCTTCATCCTTATGCCCGAAAACGCACGATTCTGTCCATAAAACTATGGTATTCTGTTTTTATACATGTTGTTTCTCTCCATGATCTACCTTTCAATGGTTAAACTGATTTCTGAAGGAACCCACTCTGATACCAATTGTTGGATTACTGAGAAGGGGGGGGGGTGAATCATTAATAGAGAAATCTAATCCTTTTTAACCATATAATGCAAGTGCTATATCAATGTATCATTATCATCCAATATTTTTAGAGTAAATAAACAATGAACAAATGAACAATTATACACATACACAATACACCAACGTTTTTACATGGAAACCCAAAGTGAGAGAAAACCACATAATGTTTTTTCTTATATGTCTTGAAGAATTACATTCATTGGAAGCACCAATTTCCTTTGTTTTCCAGCTGCAACTGGAAGGAGGCTCCAACCCCCTAGTTTCTCAGGCTACAACCTGAGGGAAGCTCCAACTCCCCAATTCTCTGGCTACAACCAGAAGGAGGCTATAACCCCCTATGTTCTCCGGCTACAACCAGAAGGTGGCTACAACCACCTGTCCTTGCCCCTTCCAATCACCCTGACATATAAGTAGAATGATGGAACCACTATCACACTATCACTGTGAGATATACTGCCATAAAACTGTACCAATAAACCTACACCAAACAATATGTACCAATAACCTGAACCATGTATCAACCATGCATCAACATGTACCTCAACCTGTAATCAACCTGTACCATAAACAAGTGCATCAACCATGCACCAACCTATACCAAACAACCTGTAATCAACTTGTACCATAAACAAGTGAATCAAACATACACCAACCTGTACCTCAACCTGCAAACCTTCCTTAACTTTAATAACACGAGACTAGCAGTTTCAACAAACTTTACTTTAGTCTCACATGACTAGTTTTGGATTAGTCAACAACCCTAACTTGAAATAATAATAACTATGTACCTGTAATGAATAAATATCTGAAAATAATACACAATGTTCTTTAGTGTGTTTTATGCAATTCCTCCAGGAGTCACTACTTAGAACTTCTCAGAAAAGGAGTTATAGCAAAAATGTCACACCTTGTTGAATTCTGGCTTATTCTAGAGAGTGAACTTGTAGAGCGTGCCCCACACGAAATATTTTTTGTATGGATATGAAATGTTTACAAAGAATAATAAAAAATATAATCTAACCAACACATTTGGTCTTACTGAATTTGGATCTGATATGAAGAAGTTATGATGTTTTTAACTGAAACACTTGTTTTAGACTAGTTTCAAGACTAGCCACAAACCCTATTTTACACGGAGTGTAACTCCAAAAATACAACGCCCCACAAGCTGAAATTTGTACCACAACTACTTGGATATGTTTCCTTAATGGCCTCCCAATTTAACGACCTGAATCATTCTAGAAAAAACGTTATTCTGAAAATGGTGAGATGACTTGTAAATAACATACCTTAGAAAGCATCATCAAAAGAATTTATCCTCCCTTGAACTTCGGCCTTCTTTACTTCACCTTCCTTTTGAAATTATGCTTAGATATCCTTTGGTTACCTCAGTTACCTGTAGATATTCAATATGCTCAAGTGTGATTGAAATGAGAGAGCCTTGCCTCTTATTTATAATTTCATGTAGCTTCCTTAGAAGCATCTTCTAGATCACTTTGTCCACATAGTCACCTATGTCCAAATTTTCCCAATTTTCCACTTGTCCATATATCCAATAGCCACTTGACTACTTAACCCATTTTCCTCATTTTAGGGTTAACCTTCTTATAACCACTTTCCATAATTAGAAAGTTCTCCATTTACTATGAATTTGTCACTTCACTTTATTATTTCAATAATCCTCTTTGAATTTGTCACTTCAGTTTATTATTTAAATAATTTCTTCTTTGCAATCACTTTGACTTCTATGACCTTTTGGGGCTTCAAGCCAACATATGAGGGTCCTCCAACTTCATAAGGCCATAACTCTCAAGTTGTGAGGAGTTATGTGAAGTTCCACATACCACCAGAAATGGCATGACATGTACTATCCATCTAGAATAGTCTTACCTGAAAATAGATCAAAACTCATACCATTATACATCAAACAAACTTGGGTCCATTACCCAAACCTTTGTGCTACCGAAATTTCTTCAAGGTTTGACATCGATGACAACCAACTCAATTAATCAACACAACTCTGGTTCCCTTACCAGACTTATTTCTTCCCAAACATGTAAGGAGATTGTCTTCTCCTTCTTCTAGTTGCATGATTTCTCTTTATGCCTGTGCGGCCCAAATTCACTTGGATCAACTATTTATTGTCATCCTGCCTTTAGTGCATGATAAACACTTAACTCTTCTTATTTTGTTTGTCCATGGATTCATGTTTTTGGTTCAACCCTTGGACCTATCATTTTCAAGGTCATTCCATTCCTCAATTTTTTTCGTTCCTTGATTTCTTGTTGCTCCTCAATCATGTCCAGTTTCCATTCTATGTTAATATTGTGCACATCCTTTGTTTTATTTTTGCATAGTTACTTATTTGTTAGGGTAAACAAAAATTATTTGCATCATTTAACTATGCATACACAAGGCTCATCAATTTATAAATACATTTAAAGTATCCCCTTATCATTGATAATAGTCAATCTCCCTTTGCCTATGATATCAATGAAATTTGTTGGTGTTGTGAATAGTTGTAATACACTAGGTTCAAGTTATCGTTGATGAAAAAAACCCTTCAAACACCAACACTTTTAGAATCACCTGCATGTGTAGATGAAGTCTCACCTGAGGTATCTATTGGGACTGTAGGAACTAGGTTTTTGCAGTAGTGGGGGAATGGGAGGTGATTATTGTATTCATTCTTAATTATATGTTCTGTGCGTGTTATTATGCAAGTGCTCTTATTTAGTTACTTAGTGAATCTCATATTCATATTACCATTATATTCCATATTACAGCATAAACACATTACTGTCACAATCATAATTATTGTTCCATGATTACACATAAGATAATATACTCTAATATGAATCCAGACATATTCCATAATAAATCACACAAAATACATTCAACACAACATTTAACATGGTTCACCCAACTCCGGGCTATGTTCACAATGACTAGCTTCTTTATTATGCATTTGGTAATTGCTTCAGGCTTGCACACTACGCTTACAAAGATATGCCATGGTTATCTTTCTCTTCTCCTATCCTAGCTGCTCTGGAATGCAAGTCTTTCTCTCTCTTAATCATCTCCTCATTACCACTCAAGAATAACTCCCATACTTAAAAGAACATAACAAAACAAAACCTAACATAACTCATAAAAAAGGGAACCAACAAGGAATCTCTATTCTCCCAAGCCATTACATATTTATACATGATTTATAGGGCTTAAAACCCTACTTTTTTCATCCCAAAAACATTGTTACAATACATGCTAATATTCAAGTTAACTTGTTGTTTGGGCTGCTTTCACCTACTTTTCTATCTACATGCTTGTTTTGTGCTTTGATTGTTGTTGTTCCTTATTTTGTGCGTCCTTCTATATTTAGAACATCGAGCTGTCATCCTTCCTTTTCACCCGCTTTCTTCTCCATATTTATTCTCTGCTCAATTCTTCTCTCTGTTGTATTCCTTTGGTGTATTCCTCTTTATGCACACTGTCCTCCTGAATGTGCCTCAATTGTGCACTCCCTAGTCTTCCTTCTTATTCTGTGCACTTCTTCCACATGTAGGAATTTTATCAAAATTGTATCCAAAATTGGCTTTCTAACAGGCTCCCAACACTAACATGTGGCTTGTCCTGAGCCACTTAGGCTTTTTTCCTACTCCTCCATTCCCCAATGAAATTTTGGGAGGTTTCCTTAGCTACATCCACTTCTTTGAGTATCGTTGCCTCCGTTTCTATGATCTCTTCGACCCCCTGCGCAGTCAAGGATATAATTTTTTCTTCTTCTTCCTAAGATGCTTGTTTTACCTTTCCCTATGCAGTGGTCAATTCGCTTATCACCCTCACTGCTTCTTTGTGTAGTGGTACTAAATGATTTTGAAGGATATTCTATTGATCCCTCTTTTTCTCCACTTCCACGTATGACTGCCTCTGTGCCAAAAATGGTTGTCATACATTTAGCTGGTGGAAGTGTAGTTATTTTCTCTGAAGCTTGTTGGTACATTTCCTACATTTCTCTTAACTTGTCCTCCACAACCTTCATCTCAGGATATTCCACTAAGTATTTCCATATCTACATGCTCTCTTCATAGAGTTTGGCACACTCTTCCTCCACTCTCTTTATGTTGGCGACTATTGTCATCGTCGTTCTCTCCCTGCTTGCTCTTACTTCTGGTGGTGTGCCTGGCGTAATTCACAATTTTAGGTCTTATATATACGATCAAAATACTTTGATGACTTCATTGATATTCGGTACTTTTTCTTCATTGTATCTTCTACTACTATTAGAATTCCAGAATTTCCTTGTATAATTTTTGGACAACCGCTTATGTTTTATGCACCATAATTTTGGCTTCAACCTTTTCCTTGAGGGATTTCTTTACCCTTTCCTCATCCTCATTCTTATATTTCATTACTTCTTCCACTCGACCTTCAAATTCCCTCATATGTTGGAGCATAGTGTCATATTTTTGTTGCAACTGAGCCCTTTCTTCCCTTATTTTTGTCAACTCCCGGTGTGTTTCATCTCCTCGACTCTTAATATCTTGCAACATAAATATTTGCAAGTCTTGTAATATTTGTATGGACATCCATGATACCACTATGTTTAGATGTCCTAGCGCATTCACCTATTATTGTAATTCAACCATTGTAAATTCAAGTGTGTCCATATCAATTTGTAGACTTTTGTGCCTAGCTGCTAGCTAGGTCAAGACTAGATGAGAAGTCTATGCTTCCACCACCGGAAGTGTGGACATTCCTCCCTCTGTCCTACACTATTTTTTTATGTTGGCTTATTCCAAGATCTTTTGGAGTGATTCCAATTGATCCTGCACCCTTTGTTTCTACTCTTCTTGTTTCCTGGTTGCTTCCTCAATGAATTACTCTGCAACATCCCATACTTGGTAGTCGATTTGGTCCATGTTGTCATTGGTCAAAGTATAAACTAGGGTTTCCCTATGCCCTTTAGTCTTCTTATGCGACCCTCCTATTGGATCCTTCCCCTTATCCTTTGATTTTTATCCTGCCATGGGGACTATCTGTTATGCTTCTATTTTTTATGGGCTAGGCGTATCTCATGCGCCATTGTTTTGATCATTCCCCTACCCCTCATTTGTTTCTCCATCACTCTTATCCTTTTCTTCTTCATCTTCTGGGTGCCCCATTTTTTCTGCTAGGTTTTTCCACCCATTTTTCTAATCATTCACAATTAGGCATACATCCTATGATGACAACCTATAGTTGGTTGGCAACCACTGGTGTGCAAGGTCCTTCTTTTATTGCACGTACATGTGGTGCATGGCTTCTTTGAATTGTGCAATGTATTTGTATCCTTCCATAGTCTCAGTTGAGATGTGCGGTGTATCTTTGATTATATACCTAATATTATCAAAGTATACAAAGAATGTCACATTATTGTCCTGTTTCCTTCTCTTGTTTGGCATATTCCATAATTTAGCATATCACGCGACCATACTACCTCTACCAGATGTGCCCATGCACTGGTAATAGCACGGTTCCTTCCATCCCACCAGAACGATCAAAATATAAAGCCATGCATAGTGAAATTATGTACTCTTATCCTGTACCTCGATACAGTCTGTCAAAAATTGATTTACCAAGAAGGTAGCCCAGTTCATTTGGACCCCTTTGGAGCATTTTTCTGCAGTTGCAAACACTGCAGCCGATACTTAATCCTTACGAAATTTGTGCAACAACTTACAGGCCAATACCTATGTCACAAACCACACACTATCATCATTGATGTTCATGACATCCAATCCCTTTTTCCCCTAAAAGTGTGAAATTTCTCCTTCATTTGTTTTGATAGGGCTCTCTCCCCTTCCTGTTGAACAAAATGGTTGGATCCTATCCTACTTTTGGGAGCCTTGTGATCCACGCAATCAACGTAGTATCAATTGACATTGGGGGGTTAAGACAAAGTGTCCCCCCATGGACTTAGCTAAGAAGCAACTTCACACAAACATTGATTTCTAGACTATGTCCGAAGTGTGGAACCTCTAAGAGGTTCAATATTCCCGAATTCTCAAGTCCTATTTCCCACATCCATGTTTCCAACAATATCCCTCATGTGCCTGGTACGCTCTTAGTGCACAAGTCCTTTTCCCTGGCCAACTTGGGATTTTTTTTTTCATCTATGATATCGTGATCCACAAACTTGAGGGAGACAACCTTTCCAAGCATGTCTCCTTCAATACTTACACTAGGTGGGACTAGTGATGTTTCCAAAGGGTATTTCCATATGTTGGTACTTTGAATTGCAGTGCATTATCTTTCCTTGGTGGGATATAATCCCTATGGTAACTTGCTTCTGAAGTCGAAGCCAACACTCCAAGTATTTCCTCAACCTATGGTGCAATTACTAGTCGTTTTGATTGCTTTTGTGTCATAGTTGATGGCACTCCAATGTTTGGCGAGGTCATTGTCTTTTACGACAGGTTCCTTTACTTTCTTTTTGGCTATTTTTTTGTAGATGTAGTTCAACTCTAAATCACTCGGGTTTTCTCTAGTTCACTTTGGTTCGCTCTCTCTTGCATGCATCTCTTAGTAACAATGATTTATGCTTAGTGGCCTTCAACTTCTTTTGATCCTTATGTAAGTTTTAAACCTGTGAATTAAAGTAATGCATATAGATTCTTAAGAAAAATAGAAATTAATCAATGACTCATACACATAATACATAGAGATTTACATTGGAAACCCTTAACCAGGAGAAACCAACCTTCCTTGCCGTCACACATTTCAACTCTTCATCGTATTAATTTCACCATTCACCATACAATATATACAATATTTTAGGTATTCCGTAGCTACCAAAACCCATCCCTTAATCCGAGATTAATTTAGAAAACTGCTAAAAGTAGCAAAATCCGCTAAAATAGAAAAAACGACCCAAAAAAAATATTAGGGGCATTACACGTAACCGGGGGGGACATACCTGCCCCCCCTGACACCCCCCTAGGAAGAACCCGACACACATGACACAAAGAGCGCATGAAGTTGGGATCATCAGACGCAGTTTTCGAATCTGACGCACCCACACACGCACACATGCAAAGAATATAACACATACCCAACATTCTCCCACTTGTTTTTTTCTTTGCATACATGGGTTCATAGGATTATATAGTCAACAATCCAGGGAACCAATGCCCATTTTTACTCTACACCAGGAGAAATTTTATGTTCTCACAGACTTTGTCAATGAATCTGCAACATTCTTCAAAGTGTCAACCTTTTCCAGCAACACCTTCTTTTCTTCAACCATGTCTCTCACAAAGTGATACTGAACATCAATATGCTTTGTCTTCGAATGATAAGCTAGGTTCTTTGCCGAGAATATTTCCCTTTGACTGTCACAATATAATCTCACTACTTGTTGCACCAACCCAATACCTGAACACAATCTCTATAACCATACTGCTTCCTTGCTTTCATGAGTGGATGCCATGTATTCAACTTCTATAGTTGAGAGTGCCACTACAACCTGTCTTTTGCTCATCCAAATAGGTTAAACACATACCCACTTGTAGATCTTCTGCGATCCAAATCTCTAGCCCATTCTACATCAACAAAGCCATGTATCTCCACCACTTCGTCCAATCCTGGTATTCCTTGGTAGCACATTCCATAATTGGTAGTCCCACGAAGATACCTGAAGACCCTCTTTAATGTTGTCCAATGCTCCTTCCCTGGTTTTGACATATACCTACTCAAAACTCCCACTGCATGTGCAATGTCCGATCTAGTATAGACCATTGCATACATCAAACTGCCAACTACACTAGCATATGGAACATGGGACATGCCCTCTTCTTCTTCCTATGTCTTGGGACACTGATCTACAGATAAATTTACACCTATAGGAATAGGAATCTTGACCGGTTTAATTCCATGCATATTAAACCTCTACAATATCGTCTCAACATATTTTCTCTGATTCAACCAGATTTTCTTGTTTTCATGATCTCTTTTATTGCCTCGGCTGAAGATAGAGAAATGGCAGATTGCTTCTTGCTCGACCAACAGATAGGCCCGGAACCAAGACAGAGTGAGTAACCAGATGTGGAATTGTGATGAGTGTTATCACTAGCCCAATCATAATCAGTAAACCCGATGAGATCTAATGTAGAGTCTACTGCATAATGAATCCCAAAGGTGATGGTGCCCTGTACGTATCAAAGGATACACTTTGTAGACTTCCAATGTAGCTCATGTGGCTCCTGCATGAACCTGGAAAATGCACCAACTGCATAGGAGAGGTCTGTTTTGGAGTGTGTTAGATACAACAAGATCCCTAGTAGTTGTCTGTACAGTGTTTTGTCAATCAGTGGAGTCTCCCCGCCATCCTCAAGTTTGACTCCCGATAGGAAAGGAGTCGAAGAATACTTGTAGTCTGTCATGTGAAATCTCTCAAGGCGATCTCGTGTATACTTGGCATGAGACAATTTGATGCCTGATGCATCTTGACTGATATCTAGTCCAAGGAAGAAGTGTAGAGGACCCATGTCCATCATAAAAAGCATGTCATGTAGAATCCTCTTGACTGCAACAATCGTTGAATTTGAGCAATCGGTGATCAACAAATCATCAACATACAGAAGTAAGAGTAGAAGTGAATCAGTCATCTTGAGCATGTAGACATATGGGTTTTATTTAGAACGTACAAAGTTATGTGATAGTAGGTAGGAGTCCATCTTGCATACCATGCCCTCGAAGCCTGATTGAGGCCATAAAGAGACTTCTTCAGTCGAAATACCAAATATAAGTCCTACATAAATCCCTGGGGCTGCTCGATGTAGATATCCTCAGAGAGATCATTGTGAATAAATCCATTATTCACATACATCTGATGGACTTACCATCCCTTGGTTGTCACAATGGAAAGTGTTAATTGTATGGAATCCATCTTCACTGCTGGAGCGAAGGTCTCATCATAGTCAATACCATGAACTTGTTGAAATCCTTTGGCAACAATCTTGGATTTGTATCTACTAATCTATCCATCTATTATGCTCTTGGTCCTATAGACCCATCTTCATCTGATAATTTTCCTCTTAGAAGGAATGGGAACCAGGTCCCAAGTCTAGTTCTCAAGGAGGGAGTTGTACTCCTACATGGCGTATTCCCAAAAGGTATTTCTAGGAGCCTCTCCATAAGACTGTGGATCTTAAGACTGAACCAAGAAAAGATGTATGGAGGGAAATGGTTTAGTGGTGGTGATTTCAACATGAGGCTCCTCAAAATCAGATCAATTCCTCCTAGTATCGGTTGGATCACCAACGAGATCCCCTGCATCCTGAAGAGTAGTTTGTGCCCACTTAGGCCTCTACTCCAGCTCTGCAACTGCATCTGGGTTCTCTGACTCTCCATATGACTATACTGAATCTGAATCTGAATCATATGAGTTCTTTGAATCAAAACTCTCTTCTAAATAAGAGTTGACATGTGCATGCTCATCATCTCAGACATGTGGAAGAATGAATGTGTTTGCATGAAGCTGCTGAGGTACATGCGATACACTTTCCTTGAATTGGAAACTTCACTCAATCATGATTGAATATGAGGAAATTTCAATAAGTCTATATCCCTTCACACCATCGGGGTATCCAACAAAAATTCACTTGGTGCTCTGTGGATCAAGTGCCTTCCTATTTTCATAGGGAATCTGGGCCCATGAACGTGAATTGAAAATGAAAAAGTGGGTCACTTCTGGTTTGAGGCCACTCCAAGCCTCATAGAGGGTATTATCCTTGACAAATCTATGGGGAGATATGTTTTGGATGTATGTTGCACAATTAAGTTCTTCGACCCATAGTCTTCGTGGTAGTGACTTTGCATGCAACATGCAAGATGCCATCTCCTTTAGAGATCTATTTTTTCATTCAACAACTCCATTTTGCTACGGAGTATAGGGAACTGTGTGCTGCAACCAAATCCTTTTCTCGTGGAAAATATTATGGATCTCATAATTTACATACTCTCCCCCATGATCAATTCATAGGACTTTGATCTTCTTTCCAGACTATGTCTCAACCAAGGCTTTGAAATATTTAAGGTGTTGAAATACCTCATATTTTTTTCTAAGAAAGTAGATCCAAGTAAAACGTCAGAAATCATCAACAAAAATGAGAAAAAACGTCTCTTTATTGATGGATGGATGCGGAAAAGGACCCATAAGGTCACTATGAATCAGATCTAAAGGTGTAGAAGTTCTTTGAGACTTTCCTTTTTCAAATTTCTCTTGAGAGTGTTTTCCGAGAACACGTCCCTCACATACTCCCTTGGAGAAATGGATGTCTGGTAGACCATCAAACAATATTTGTTTGCTAAGTTGTTGCATGTATCTGAAATTCATATTTCCAAACCTTTTGTGCTATATCCTACTACATTCATCAACATGAGTAATCAGTAAAGCAGAATCAGGTTCAATGAATTCAGAAAATGTATACAATCTAGACTAATGATTTACCTCACCAGTAGCAACCCTGGAGTTGGCTTTCATGTCGTAGATCTCCATGCAATTTGGTGTGAATATAAATTTCTTTCCGATGCCAAAATTCGTCATATGATACATGGAGAGAAGGTTGAAATAAATTTTGGGAACATGCAACACATTCTCGAAGCTTTCGTTGGTGAGTTCAATCCTTCCTTTGCTGGTGACTTCGACATAAGAGTTTCCCCCCATCAGAATAGGAGGACCTTTGCATGCATACAAAGAAGAATATACTACTTTTGAGGCAACCATGTGATGTGATGCTCCTAAATCTACAATCCAAGCATCGAGAGAGGAGTTGATGGCAATCAAGGCATGGCTAGAATTGCCTTTCTTGGAATTCAGATCTTCTGGCTTCTTCTTCTTGGAACCCTCGAGGATGTGATATCCAAGGTTGTTTTGCTAAAGTATTTGAGACATCAGATCTATTTGTTTTTGCATGCATGCAGATTCTGAATGGAATCCTTTGTGACAGTATGTGCATTTCTCCCCTTTTCTTCCCTTTTCCGCTTTGGATCCGTAGGCACCAATGAAGGGTTTTGTGTACCCTTCCTTCTTCGGATGTGCATGAGCTTTTTATTTATCTTTATATTTAGATTTCTGATATTTTTGTCTGCCATCATTCACTATGAGTGCATGCACCCTTGGGCCTTTGATTGTTCCCATGTTGATGAGCTTGGTTTGCTCTTGTGTCAGGGATTCAATAAAGTCCTCAAGAGAAGGGATCTTCCAGGTGGCTTCGGAGGCAAATATGACAGAATTGAATGTGGATATGAATACAGAGAATTCAATACCAATATTGGAGAGAATGGTGATAACCATTTGTTTCTCCTCCTTCGATTTATCAACCCCGCAAGGTTTGAGTTGTGACAGTAAATCCTTGAATTTTGTAAAGAAATCTTGGATATTGTCGAAGATTTTTGGATCCAATGTGAGCATTTACACCTGCAACATGTGTTTCCTCATCTCATCCTTTTTTACAAAGAGCCCTTCCAAGGTGGTCTAGGCTTCATTGGGAGTCTTACAGGAATCTATATGAAAAAGGGGATCGAGAGAAATAAGATTGCAAATTGTTCTGAGTGCCTCATCCATGCAATTTAAATACTTAGATTTTTCTATGGATGATGTCGGTTCTATATATGTATTCAAGGTTAACCTGTACAACCCTCTAGTGTGGATATGTATGGCTATTTTCTCCTTCCATGAAAAATAGTTGTAAGGTGTAAGAATGAATTCTTTTTGGAAATCCATCTTCCTGCTGTCTTCAATATTTAATACCTGCAAAAAAAATTGGTGTAGCTTTTGCTTATCAGTCCGTCGGATATGATAACATGTAAATGTGTTGAACCTTCATAGAATAGATATATATAAAAAATAGTACACACATTTTCAGAGAGAATTTCATAAAGAAGAAGAAGGAGAGAAAGAATAGAAGAATTCTCATTAACCGTTATGAATAATGAATAATTTACACATGATATACTTTGTATAAATCAATGAGTGCACACTAGAGGAGAACCAATGCACCATAGTGGTGGTATAGAGTGATATGGACACACACCAATATTTACAGGAGTGAACTTCCACCTAGTCTAGTCTCTCAGGCAGTTACAGGAGTGAATTGCCACCTAGTTGAGTTAACTAGTCAACTAGTCTTCAGTTAATTGACTAAACAGAGAGTAGTGAGGAGTTAACTCAGGAAATCAAGGGTAATGTGCCAATATGGTGATGATCCCAAGGAAACTTCAAATTATTTGGTGATGATCCTAATGTTTCATGGTGACAAAACTAATGCAATGTCTAAACTCAACTCAACTAGTCAAACTGAAGTGTCAACTGAAAGAGAATATTCTCCAGGTGGAATATTCTCCCATAAAATATAGGAGACTGGATAATGACTAATTATAACTAATAAACAAGGAAAAACCTTAGGAAAAATAAATACTAGGTGTGTGTGAAGTAACTCCAACAATACTTTCATCTGCTCTTGAGTCAAACTTGCCTAGATCCTCATCATCTTGTTTGTTGTAACGCTTGCTTCCAAAGATTCTGAAGTGTTTGACATATGTTGGTTGGCCTTTCCATATCTTATAGAGTGTATTTTCACTGTTGACTCTTATTTTCCCTCTATTTAGAATGTAAACAATAGTGTAAACTAATTCTCTCCAAAGATATCTTGTAGTTTTGCTTCATTTAACATTGTCCTGGAGATTTCTTATACATTTATGTTTTTTCTTTCAACTACTCCATTTTGTTGAGGATTTCTTGCCGCTGAATACTACCTTTTTATTCCATGATCTTCACAGAATTGTTCAAATTTATTAGATGTGAACTCACTTCCATTATCTGACCTTAAGCATTTGATTTTCATATCAGTCCCATTTTCAACTAAAGCTTTGCATGCTTTGAATTTTTCCAAATGCATCAGATTTATTTTTGAGAAAGGAAACCCAATTCATTCTTGTATAATCATCAATGAGAAACATAAAATAGTTTTCTCCTTGTGGAATTTTTTTTCTAGTTGGTCCAAAGATATATGTATGCACAATTTATAATGGCTAGGATGTTGCATATTCCTTTGTTTTGAAGTTCACTCTTGATTTATTCCCATGTTGGAACTGCTTGCAAACGGTGCTTGAGGGTTTTGTGATCTTTGGAATATCTCTTACTACTTGTTTTATGTTATTTTTTACCAATTTGTCTAAGTTCATATGAAACATTCTTTTATGCCATATCCAACTTTCATCTGTCTACCCCATGAAACATTTTTCTTCATTAATTTCATCAAGTATGTATACATTGTTTGGGGTCCTGATTGCTTTTGCAACCGACTTTCCTGAAATTTCTTTTTTGATCTCACATTCTCTAGATTCAAAAGTAAGAGTGTTTCCTTGGTCACACATCTAGATAACACTAAGAAGATTATGTTTCAGGTTTTCAACACACAAAACCTTTTCAAATTTAGATCTTCCATTGTCAATATTGAGAGTGTCTTTTCTAGCTATCTATTGTTTATCCTCGTCCTTCCTTCAACACAGGATCAACACTTAACTCTTCTTCTTTTGATTTTCCATGGATTTGTGTTTCTGGTTTGATCCTTGGACATGTTGTTTGCAGGGTCATTTTTTTCCTCGATTTCTTGTTTCTCATCGATCATGTCTATTTTCCATTCTTCGTTAATCTTGTGAACGTCCTTTGTTGTATTTTCACAGAGTCACTTATTTTTTAGGGTAAGAAAAAATTATTTGTAGAATTTAACAATGAATAAACAAAGTCTCATCAATTTACAAATACATTAAAAGAATCCCCTTATCATTGATAACAATTAGTCTCCCCCTTCCTGTGATATCAATGACATTCTTTGACGTCAATGAAAACACTATTTCCAACAGTCCACACTGATAAAAACATTTTCCACAACACTAGGGGTTTTAGAGATTTCAATCAGAATGATTTCCAATATGTTAGCCATGTTCCCTTCGACATAGACACCATTCTTTTCCAATGGGTTCACAGATTGATCAACACCTCTACTCACAGCCGATCGAAACTCCTCATTTTTAATCGACTGATATCATGAAGGAAATATGATCGATGATGCATATCTTCCCATGGTTGTTATGGACTTGTCATTGCCTTTATAATAACTTCATGAGAGGTAAAGATAGTGTCAAGGAAGTTGATGGAATTCAAAGAATTATGAGCCAAAATAGGCTTTGGGAACTGATTGTCTTCATTTGTCCATGAAGATGTCAAATCAGAGTCTGTAGTAGCTTTTTGGATTACTCGATAAATGATATTCGTTGCATATAGTGGCATGGCCATCCCGACATGCACATGACTTTTCAATGGTTCACACAGTGAGGGAAAAACCCACGAATCTTCGAAATACATGGTTCTAAATGAAATAAATTGTATAACGGGGATCAAGGGGCTTGAAGCTTGATATTCAATCGGGGTAGCATGAATATAAGAAACTAGTGCTAAGAAATTAAGTGTTCCCATAAGTGAAGGATACATTCCAACACCAATGATATCAGTTTCCATCTAAGAGTTTTTTATCAATAAGACCATAAATCCCAACTTTTCCATGGAGTCAGAATGGTTAAATGACATTTGGTCGATCATTACAATCTTCCCTTCACGGGGGAAGCAAAAAAATTGGAAAACTGATGAGACGACAACCATCATTGCATAGGTCCAACTCCTTCCTAACAAAAGGCTATATTCAAGCAGAGCGTCGACTACTTCAAATTCTACAGAAATATACTTTCCTCTTAACTGGAGCAGAAAAGAGAAAATGACTATGTGTGGTATGAAGGATTGTCCATCAAATGTGGTTAAAAGAGTATGAGAAGGGGTAAGTTCCAGAGATCCAATGGATTTCAAACAAGAAAAGGACATGACACATCTCAAAGCACCATAATCAATGACGGTCCTTCGAATAATGTGTTTTATGTACACGATATTAATATGGAAGGCTACATGATAGGGAAGGTGAGGCTTCACTTTAGTAGTGTCAAACTTCATAATGAGATAGCTTGAAGAGTCAACTGTCCTGATCGTAGAAAACGATGTGGCTAGTTGCATAGGGAAAATTTGGAGCACCTCTAAGGAAGACATCGTAGAAGGTTTCTAAGACAAATCTTCAAAAATAGAATAGTTGGGAGAGAATCTAGAATTGGGGTTGTGAAACACACGCTTACACCCACATTTTGATATGTGTGGAATCATTTCCTTCTTAGGATTCTCTATATGGATAAAATTCTAAGGATCTAAAGTTTCTTTTCCTTTAGATGTTGACTTGGGATTACCATAATTGTGAGACCTAGTTGAAAAATCTACCTCCTCTTCTTTCTTATGGTTCACCATATTGATGAACAACATCGATCCATATGAAAAGGGTGCACTTGGAGTGCCCCCTTTTGTATTTTTAGTATAAGATCTTGCCTACATATTATACCCTTGCAGGAACAAATTATTTAGTATAATAGGTTGTTGTTGTGCTAATAGGGGGTGGGCCTCTTCCATTTGCAGGCATTGATGGGTAAGGTGATCACCCCCACAAATATTGCAAGGGAATTTCACCTTCTTGTTATCCTTCTTTGTCCTTCTATATTTTGCATCAGATTTGGCATTTTTATTACCTCCACCACCTTTCTTATCCTTTCCCTATTACCTTTTCCTCCAAGTTGTTGGGTACCCTTTGGGGTCGTTGATTGTAAAACATTAACATCCGACAACTGGAAGGTGGGGGTGGTCAAAGTAGTGGCTTGATTGACTGCAAACTAATTAATAGTCATATTTTTCATCTGGTTAGTAACCAGTTCTATATTTGTGCTTTTAACAGACCCTACAATGTCATCATCTTGTGGTCCATATATTTATTTCTATGGATCAAAACCAATTTGCGGTGAATCTGGTATAATCTCATAAAGGATCCTAGACTGCAAGTATATCAAGTGTAATTATTTGTCCCTGAATATTTTCTCTTCCTTTGAGAACTCTCTTGACGTAGATACATGTTTAGATATGTATGGTAATAAATACTTAAGGAACCATTCCAAAAAGAATTCAGGAAGAATGTTGGCTTTGATTATCCTCTTCCTTCTTCACCACTCATAGATATGATCTCATATGTGAGTGGTCTTGTCCTTTTTAAGCATAGATAGGAGGTCAGTGTTGGAATCATACTAGACAGGAATCTAGAAGTGGATGAGGAAAATGAAAGCCAGATCATGAAACATGTGAAATGCCCCACCATCAAGTTTGATGTACCACTTCACTACAAGCCCCATGATATTGTGATGGAAAACATGAAGTTAGATGGAATCATCGTTCAAAGAGTTCAATGAAAACCATAGATGAAATGCCGTCACATGATCACTAGGATCTTCACCAGACTTTCCTTCGAACTTAGGGATGTCCAAGGGAAACTTGGTGGGTAAAAGTGGCCAATTTGGATCATGGAAAACCAAATTGTTCATAATATTGGAAAGGTCTGGAAAGATCAACATTTCCAGAAAAGTTAGCCTTGGCTGGGGCCCAGAGTTCCAACTAGGTGGATTTGAAGTTCCATGTTGAGAACCCCCTGGAAAAGAATATCCTGGATTGGTACTAGAACCAGGTTTCTAGGAAGAGCTTGCATATGGGCTAGGGTTTTGAGTGAAATATTGTTGACCTTGGTTAAATGGAGGAAACCCTCCACCCATATGGTTCCCATACGAAAAAGTGGGATTTTCGCTCATTGGTACCCGTTGTGAAGGAAATTTTTCTTGCATTGGGATGTTTTGACCGGGAAAGGGGTTCCCCCCTAATGACATCCCTTGCGAAGAGTAGGACCCTTGCATGGGATTCCACTAGTCTTGGAATGGATTTTCCTTTGTCGATACTCTAGATGATGGAAAATGATTACTCCTGAATCCACCATATAACGTGAACTGGTTGGAAGAAAATGGCATGCCAGCAGATTAGATCCACTTCCCATATAATCGCCCCATCCTGCAAAGGTATTAGGGTTTGAAGTTGAAAAAGGCCCACTTCCAAGAGAGGGGAAAAATAGAGGAATACGACCTTTACCCCAAGGAAATGCTTGGAAGGGAATCGAAGAAATCATTTTACCAATGTTAGTATCTTGGGGAATCGACTAAGAACTGTTTGATACATTCTACATCTTCATCGAAGACATACCAAATGAAAAATAATTAGATACCAAAGGTGATGATGAGGCTGAACCAAAAGGTTGAATGGACCTGACTATTAGAAACACAAATTTGTTGACCGACGTGGCTATTCTGGATTGAACCACATTAGTCATTTGGTTGGATATGAAAGTTGGAAAAACTCCCCTATCAATATTGCATATGTGGAGATTGTAGGGTCCATCAACATAGAAAATTTTGAAGTTCCTTCCATTATGGACCGCAAAATAGGGAGATTGTCAATGAAGTATGACTCGGGAGCTAGAATTTTCACAACAACTAGATCATCAGATCCAGTTAACAGAGCATGGAATGGAAAAATGAAACCTTCAACTTCGATATTCGATATGCATGTGACCTTATACACAGAATAATTAGTTTCTATAGGCTTTGTCTCTATTATTTTGAGGGTACCAGCTGGAACAAATGCGTCAATTTGAACAAGTCGACACCTCAAAGGAGGTGGTGGAGGATTTAGTTCTACTTGATTAGACAAAATACCTTGAATTCTCCTAGACCGATGAGGCAGTTGATCAACCACTTTGAGTTATCAGTTCAAGGTGACTACTGAAAAACCTTCCTAAGAAATCTTAGATCATGGAGCACACCACAAGAAAATCCATAAAAGAAACAAAAATTACAAAAAACCTTTCCAATACTCCTACTCAGGTGGATTAGGTCGTGAGACCATAGTATAAAAAAACGTCAGTTAAGGACCTTCTAGACGAAGGCATGGGTTGATTAAGTCTCATGAGCTAGTGGAAAAAGGAGTGAGAAGTAGTTACCCTGACCTCCACTAACAATCCATTCTGGTGAAAACACACATGCTTCATGGGGAACCCTCTAGAGGTACTGAAAATGTGCGATATGATGTATGCCCTAGGTACCATGGGAAACCCCCTGCAATCAACTCTGATATTTATATGAACGACAACTAAGGGTGACAACTTGCAATCAATGTTTGGGGGGTATAATCAATAATCAAGATCAAACGTATGGGCAAGGTAACAAAGTTGGAAGCCTTGAAAGCACCACATCTCATAGAGGTAAAGGAATTGATGAAACCCCCAAAATATGATCTCTCTGTTATTCTTAATCAATATTTAGATGGGTTATCTCCTCAAATCTCCTTCACATGACTTCATGTTTAACTCCTTTGTTAGAGGAGGATTGATCTGGATTTATGAGTGGAACAAAATGAAACCACAATTTTAAAATGTTAACACAGAGACACAATGGACAATAACAGAGATACAATAAAACTTGACTTTTATTAAATAAGAAATATGTTGAAAATTGTAAAATGCAGACTAAAAACAAGCTTGTTAGAATGGTGGCAACTTATCTCTGAGAAGAGATGTGACGGCTATGCTCATTCACAAGAATATGAGTACAATGAGGCTCTGAAGGAATTTTTACAATAAAGATGAATTCCAAAACCCTAGATATCCAAAAACATAAGCCTAGGAGATGAAGCGCCAAAAGTCATGTGGGCCCCATTGTGGTAAGTTAGTACATTAACTTCCTGGGGTCGTAACTTTTTCTTACGATCTTCGTTTAGGGTGCATGGTAGCTCGTTGGAAAGGTATTGATGCGGAGATTCATTTAGGGGGATTAGTGAGAGCCTTTGGCTATAATTGAGGTTCTTTATGGTGAAAAAATGTCATTTAGTCCCTCAAACTGGCCCCAGAAGTTAAAAACTGCTAAAAATAGTAAATTGCCAAAATTGCCAAAATTGCCAGAAAATTGTTTTGAGCCAATTGGAAAAGGTGGGTGGCCATAGATATCCACCTGGATCAATCCTCCCTCCTTAGGAATAAATGGTATCCATTTCATTGAGTGCCACCATCAGATGAGGAATTTTTTGTTGAATTTGGCCCCAAGTGAGCCACTTGCCTTGGTGCAGGAATTTCCTTGCTTTGACAACCCGATAAAGATAGATCCTCTACTAGTGAGTTTCCTTGACCTGTGTGTCCATGATATGATCAATGGATTCATGTTCCATGTAGTTAGGGTTGATCTCTTTTGGTGTCAAATTTTCTACTATCTCTGAGGTATCCAATAATGGTGGGAAATAAGGTCGAAGGAGGTCCACATTGAACATTGGGTGCAATCCAAGGAAGGGGGGCAGGTTGAGCTCAAAATAATTATCACCCACAACCTTGGTAATTTTTTAAGGCCCATAATGGAGTGGACGAAGATTTCAATGAGGCCCTGTAGGGAATTCTTTCTACAAGTGCAACCAAACTTTGTCTCCTATCCAAAACTGGTGTGGCACCCAGTGTTGATCATGGGGTTTCTTGTACATGGCATTGGACTTCTGTAAAATATCCTAAACCTGTTGATAGATGTGTTGGATATAATCAATGAACTGTGTGGCTTTGTCAGCTGCAGTTGGAGGATGTGACGAGTCTCCCTCGGTGGCCAAAAGGGGTAGTGCAACATCCATGGGACCCAATGGTTGAAATCCCAACCCCACCTAAAAGGGGTTGTGGTTGGTTGATCTATGTATGGATCTATTGTAGTTGTATTGAACATAGGTAAGAATCTCATCCCAAGTGAGAGGGTGCTTTGAATTGTACATGCGTAGTATGTGCACGATCATCCGATTGACAACCTCGATTTGGCCATCTGTCTGGGGGTGGAAGGCAGTGGACATTATGAGCTTGGTGTCCAAAAATGACCAGAGGCTCGACCATAATGTGTTAAGGAATCGGTTATCCTAATATGAGATAATGGTTTATGGTATCCCAAAGTGTACCCACACTTGTTCGAAGATAATCTTGTTGGAAATATGGCTTTAGTAGAGATGAGTCAGACTATCAAGGTTGTCATTGATGGCAATCGGTTGGTTATGGAGCACGCACAAGAGAACTGGCAGAAGAAGCTAGATGATGACAGAGCAATAGCTAGATGATGACAGAGCAATATCCAAGTGGGGATGTTGAGATTGGGTTCCACTCAGTGAATTGTTATGATGACAGAGCAATAGCTAGATGATGACAGAGCAATATCCAAGTGGGGATGTTGAGATTGGGTTCCACTCAGCGAATTGTTCTACAAGAGGAGACCCATTGCATTAGGTTAGTCAAGAAAAAAAAGGGAATAAACCCATTTGAAATGTTTGAGTCGATTCAAGCGCCATAAACCCATTTGAAATGTTTGAAGGGCGTTAGGTTATTCAAGAAAAAAAAAAGGGGGATAAACCCATTTGAAATGTTTGAAGGAAAGCTCCAGTCGATTCAAGTGCCATAAACCCATTTGAAATGTTTGAAGGAAAGCTCCAGTCGATTCAAGAGCCCCCATTGAAACAGAAACAGAGGCAATGGCGAAGATAGATGCGACCCAATTGGCATTCCTGTTCAGCCTTCGCCCATGGGGATATTTGCTAATAAAACCAAGAAGGATATGTCTTTGCCCGTTGGCTCTCCCTTAGCCACGACCATGACTAGCAGCAGCATCAAGAAAAGCACGAATGATGCCATTCACAACGCCCTTGGGTTACCAATCGCTTTTTTTTAAGAAAAGCACGAATGATGCCATTCACAACGCGATTGGTGTGGCCAACATCAAATGGATATAATGCACAACCAACGGAGCTTAACATTGCTAAATCCAAGGTTTTGCGGGGGTCCCTCATCTGCTTTGACAAAGTCTAGAAGATTTTGCCAGTTGGGTTTCTCTAATCACTCTGGACGGTGGAAGGACTTTCAGTCTAAAATTAGACTGGATGTTAAGACAGAAAGAACACAGCGTTGCATGATGTGGCATGCGTAGAGGAGGCATGCAAAGAGCCAGTTCAGAAAATCAGGGAGAATGCAAGCAGAAGAAAGAATGAAAAAAAGGGAAACTGCAGTTGGAGTTGAGAAAAGCAAGGAAAACCTTTGCATGTGGAAAAACAATATAATGCGCTGAGACAGAGATTGAAGGGTTGTTGAAGTGAGAGAGAGAGAGATCTCTTAATGTGAGAAAAGGAAGAGGAGAATCTGAGGGACAGGAGAAGAAGCTGAGAATGGGCTGCAGAGGACAGTGAAGCAGAGCAGCAGATCAGAGACAATGAAGAAGGCAGAGTAGATCAGCAGCAAGGAATCTGAAGGTTGGTTCTTTCACTCAGTTGGTGTTGAAGTAAAAAGGAAGTCGGTGCTTCCACCCAGTGGGTGCTGGGATTCTGTGGGAGTTGGTGCTCTCAGCCAGTTGGTGCTGGCAATCAGAGGTTGTAGCCTCTATGAGTTGGTGCTCATAAAAGATGAGATGTAACGCAGTTGGAGCTTGATTAACATCCTAAGAAGACGAGGTTTTTTCCATGGTTGGGTTTCCTCTTGAAAAATATGTGTCTCATACTTGTGAGTGAATGCTGTGTGTGATTGCTATTCTTTATGTTATCTGATTTATGTTCATAACACTAAATTTCACAGTAAAGACTCACTGTCACTAAGATTAATGATTCAAAGTTAAAACAAGAGAAATTGTTAATAATCTACACTAACTGATTCACCCCCCCCCTCTCAGTTAGTTCATACCTGTAACAATTGGTATCAGAGCGGGTTCCTTTAGTGTAAGGAAGATCCTGCA